>CAJVQA010006780.1:0-14520 GCA_910591915.1 Cetraspora pellucida | reverse complement strand
TATTTAATTAAAATATAATAAATTTATTTTTAAACCTTAATATTATAGTATATACAATTCTAAAAGTATAGTTTAAATAACAGTTATTAGATTTAATATTATTAATAAGTTTTTTAATTTATTTTATAAAATATGATGTATCAGAAATAACAATACAGCCTATATATATATATAAAAATAATTATTATACATATTATACTTACTGTTGAGTATTTAAAGTAATAAATTCAATAATCATCTCAATAATAGGAATATTTTCATGATTCGAAAAAGTTTCAGCTAATTTTTTAATGGATTTTAAAAGATCATAAAGTGTATTTTTTATAATAAAAAATTGATCCAAATATAAAAAATATAATATTATTCAAATAACAAAATTAAACCAACTATTCCAATGGGTTTTTATAAATAATGAAGGTAATTGTATATTAAGTTCAGAAGATTCTAAAGATGGTTCTAAAGATGAATTAGAAGAATTTAATAAAGCAATAGTCAAAAAAAAAAAATTTAACCATCTTTTTTTACGAATAGAAGAATAAGAAAAAACTTCTTTGATATTTGTAATTATATATCTAAAAAGTTTAAAATAATTAAAATATATTCAACAATCTTCAACTAAACTTAAAATATAAGCAAAACAACAATTATATTTGAGGCATTAACTGAACTAAAAAATCTTAATAAGTTTTTTTCATATATGCTACATTGTCACTAATAAATAAAATAATATTAGAATAAAGAAATATTATAAAAATTTAAAGCAGACAAAATTAACTGTGAAATTGTAAAATGGTTAACATGATCTAAGTATTCAGTTTTTACTAATTTAGTTTGATCTTGAAAACTAAATAGAACATTAACAACACTATGTTCACAAATGTCAGTAGTTTTGTCAATTATTATTGAAATACATTGATCAACTAAAATATTTTTTAATTCATATATTTCAGTTTGAAAAATTTGAGAAAGATAATATTCATGCATTTAATTTGTGCCAACAACTTTATCTCTTACAGTAAATTAAAAATTATATATTTAATTAAAATTTTTGATTTAAGTTATAATAAATTAATTAATTTACCTTCAATACAATATTCTTTAAAAAAATTTTGTAATTTATTAATTTTTTCCAATAGAATGTCAGCTTCTACGAATGCTTTAGCTAATGCTATATTAATATGCTGTTTTTTTATATCCAGTTGATTCATATTATTTGATGTATTTGATGATTCTATAAAATGTTTTCTTTTTTGATGTGATGCCGAATTAAGGTGGTTGTCAATTACAGATTTTCTAGCATGATTGACAGCACGTTTGCAAGCGATACAAAACATTTGATTATTTGATTCATAAAAATCATCTTTATAGTTGTCAGAATTTACACGTTCTAAAACTGTAAACTTGGTTTTTCCCATCGTTAAAATTAGACAGAAAATTATAACGTTCGAAGTCTTAAATTAATTTCGTAACAATTACATAACGTTCAAAATACTTTATTCATATCAATATCATAACAATTACATAACAATTACAACAAAAGGAGCCGTGATAAAGTAAATTACTATTGTGATAATTGTGATAATTACAAATAATGCAATTATTATTCACTTAAAATGCACCACATAATGCGACATAAAAAACCTAAATTTAGCAAAAATTCATCACATTTTATGTGTCTATTATGTGACCGCATATGTCCGGTGTCTCTAGTTACCCGGGCAATTGATTTACATCGAATTCGCTCCGCCCCAAATATGGAATAGTCCTCAATTGTTGCTTTGCCCATCTCATAAATACGCCTACTATCTCGACTACCATGATGATAAGTTTCAAATAATAATGTCAGACATCTTTTCTGAAATTCCTTACGAAATTGTAGTGAAGATCCTTACTTTTTTACCTGCAAAAGATCTTTGTTCCATTTCTTTGGTATACTAAGTTTCTATAAATATATTGATTCAGCGTTGATACAAATAATATTTATACTGCATTCTTATTTTTTTTTCCTATCGATCTTAGGTTAACAAAAATCTTTTATCATTCATCCAAGATGATTACGTTTGGCAATCAATTTGTATTAATCAATTTCCTGCAAGTCATGTTTCTGAGGAACGAAAGAATATGATCGCAAAGGAGGCCACTTTGAGAGTTCAAAGTACAAACGAGTCAGAAAACCGATCAGATCAAAATATTTTTGGAACCATTATTTCTAACTTAGGTAAAAGTTTTTTTTTTCTTAAATTTTGATTTTAAAAATTTTATTTTTAAATAACTTTTATAATGTAGCAAATCTAGTTTTGAATACTCCTTCAGTAACAAGTAATAACGATGTAAACGTTAGTGAACGTAGTGAATGGAAAAGACTTTACAGGAGGCTATGTAAGTCATTAGCCATGTTTATTGTACGGATCTTTTAGTACTCTACAAGTTCCGATACAAATGCATACAAATTTAATTGATAGTGGAGATGCAATTGGCCTATTAATTAAGATAATTAATATACAAGCTATTTACATCTCCAATCGGTAACAAGCTCAGATAATAGTTTATATCTATTTTCTATTCTTAATAACCAAACAATTATTATACACAGCCAGGCATATTAATTTTATTGCCGAAGAACGGGGCGTCATCTGGTTAGATTGTCAAGAGGGAGGAGGAAATAATCACCATTGGCGAACCCTCGAAGATTCGCGAAGGTGAGTAGGCCTTCATTTAACATTCTCTGCATTTTTTGTTGTGTATTCATTTACATGTATTGCTTAAATAGCGAATTTGGAAAAGTTGTTTATTTAAGATCTGTTTGGTGGTTTGATGTGAGTATAATATTTTCCTAACTTGTGATAAAGCAATTTTTAATTACAATCGTTCTAAAAAAAAACAAAAATTCTAAAGGTTTCGTCGAATCTAAAGTCCATTCTACCTGGTACATACGACGTTGTATGGCGATTAAAGATTGAATCATATCGTTGGGCCATTCAAGGTTTAAACTTCTGCACAACTGTTATTGAAAGAGTAAGTCGATATTCTTAAAAGTCTCATTTTTCTTTTATAGTTGTAACACTCACACATTTAATATATAAACAGTTAGAGGATGAAATTGATGCTGAAGCTGCTATTCATGATAAACAACATTATAGTCACATTCCACAACCTACAATGTACGCCAATCTTGCCAGCAAAAACGAATGGGTCGAGTATTGTTTACCCTATAAAATTGTTATACCTGAGCGAAAAATTGTTGATGGTAGAATGGTATATCATGACGTTCATCTCAAAATCTACCATCATTCAGGATACCATTATGGCTTGGTGTGTTTATTGTGTTATTATCTTGCATGTGGATCATTTCATATTTTTATATTAATTTGTTCAACTATTTCTTTAAAAGTGGATTGATTATGTTAGGTTAAGAGAACATGATGGGCACAGAGTTTATGCACAACTTGAAGAAATTGGGACGAATGGACCGAACTAGAGATCTACCTCGCGCGAGGTAAAACTAGCATATATTCCACAAATCATTATTTGGCACTAAATGCAAGGCGACCTCATACTAGGCAAAATTTGGAGTTTAACGGATTATAAGCTTCAATGATAGCTTTATTTATTACTTATTAAAAAAATTTTTCCCGCCGTTTCTATCTTCAAACGCTTATTACAATTAAGGGGTCGACATTCGTACCCCATTTTGATATTTTTCATCCAGCAAAATGATTTTAAAAGTTTGAGTAGCAATCATTTAATTGAACTTATAAAAATTTTCTATATGAATTTATAAAATTTAAATAAGAAAACTTTGAATTTAAACAAATAAATATTTTTTTGTTTGAAGTTGTTAGTTTAATATTTATTGTTTAAATTTATTTAATGGATATAAGTATTCTACACTATTGGTAATATTGGTCATCTTATTAAGTGTGATATACCAATTTGATACATTTGAATTAAAATGTAATTATATAAAATTTTACATATTAATTTGCAATTGAATAGATATATTTGATATTTGAAGATTTATAGAATATATTGATAAAAAAAATTAATATATATATATTGTTTAAAAAAATCTCAAAGTTGGTTAATTTTTTTTAAAAAAAAATAAAAAATTAAAAATTTTTGACATATGAGGATGTGTCAATAAAACCAAGCAAATTATTTTTAGTGAGTTTTTTTAAAATTTTAAATTAAAATATCTTAATAATTATTAAATCAACTTTAATGAAATTTTTTTTTTTTTAACTATTCCAGGTGAAGCATCATGGGGTGTGTGTGGTGCTCTTTATTATTAAATATATTTACAGAATTATTATTTACACATTAGGGGTTCTAGACTAAATATTTATAGATTTTCTTATAAATTGGTTTGACTAAGGTTTTGGTTTGAAGTAAACCAATTTTTTTAGAGATTCTGTTTCTTGTTATAGCAGCAATTGCTGATTCTGAATACTATAATTCACTCTATTTATATGCTGCATAACAGCATCAGATTTCATAGATAGCTTGTGTATGTAACCACAGGATCATGTTATATGTTTTGGTTTTTTCTAAAATTTCTTTTAAGAAGATTTTATCTATTGAATCTGGAATGATTTTTGTTTGGTTGGTTTTTAAGAATTTGTAGATTTCTGTTTAGATCATTTTGCTAATTCTGCATTCTACTGCCAAGTGTTCAATAGTTTGTATAGTGTTTGAACATCATAAACATTCACCTGAGTCTGTTGGTATGAAGTGATGAAGTCTGTATTCTAAAGATAAGGTTTTATGAAAAAAATGTCAGAATATATTCTTTTTTTTATTTAGAATTGTTTTTTGAAAGATCCAGTTGCAGTCTTGAGGTTGTGTTGTAGTATTAGTTTAGTTTGTTGAATTGGTTTTATGTTTTCTTAAAAGTTCAACTATAAGTTTAACTGTTACTTTTGGTATTTTTTTTCATTGATTTCTAGGTCAATAGGGTTTTATAATCAGTCCGAATCTGAATGAATTTTTTCATTAATTTTTTTTCATAACAGCAAATAGGTTTTCTATTCTGTAGGTTAGGCTTTTGACTTAATAAGCTGTGTAGAAAGAATCTCTTTTGCTGTGATATTTTTTTTTGTTTGAGTAGGAGAGTTATTCATTTTTTTTCTATTTTAGCCCATAGTAGGTTACTTGAAATTAGTTTAGTCCAGACTAAAATTAGCCTACCTTCTAACATATTGCCAATTATTGGTGCTTGTAGTCTTCCTAGTTCATAGGATTGTTGAAAAATAGAATATTATGATAACATTTTAGAGTTGTTTTTAATCTAAAATGTGATAATTCTGTTAATTTCTGCTATTTGTTTTTTGTTTAGTGGCATGAGATAGGTGACATACCAAATTTTAGAAAACAGTAATGAGTTTGCTAACATTATTTTTTCTTTTAGTGATAGGTTTCTGTTAACCAATTTATCTAAATTTGTTTTAAGTTTGTTTATTGCTTTTTGCTATAGGTTTTTTTTAGGTGTACCTTCTGATGTAATGTTATAACCTAGTACTTTGATATACACTTGCTTTTCTAGTTTTTAGAATTGAGTTTCCTCTGGAAGTTTTATACTTTTTGCCAGATTAGTAAGTGGCATTAAGCTTGTTTTAAGCTTGTTGATTTTTGCATTAGAGACTTTTTCATATTTATCAAATAGATTTAGCAATATAATCTAGTCTGTAGATGAATTAATGCCAACTGTTAAGTTATTTGCATAAGCAGCAGATTTGAAGGACTGGTTGTTGATTTTGATTCTAGTTATTTTGTTGTTTATTAAGTTTAGTAATGGTTCAAATGTAAAAACATATAGCAGAGGCAAGAGAGGATCTTTTTGTCTAACTCCTCTTTCTACTTTGAAGGGGCTTAAGATGTTTTCTGGGTTCAAGATGTAAGCTTCTTGTCAAGTAAATAGGTTTTTTTACCAGATCTCTGAATCTTTTATTGAAATTTATTTTTTTTAGTACTATTTGCAGAAATTCATGACTTATTTTATCGAAAGCTTTTTGTTGATCTACCAAAAGCATCCAATGTTCTTTAACATAATCCCTTTGGTTTCTTAGAGTTGTGAGAATGTCCATTGCTAAGTCTGTAATTAATCTTTTTGCAATAAAACCTTGTTGATACTGGAGTATTATTGTTTTGCAAATACTATTCAGCCTAATTGCCATGATTTTTATAAAAATTTTTGTGTCACAATTCATTAAAGATATTGGTCTCCAATTATTTATATTATGCAGCTTTTCTGATTTCTTTGGAATTAGTGTAATTAGATTCTTATACCATGATAAGGACATTGTTCCTGTGTTTAATACCTGGTTAAAAATTATTTCTAGTACTGGTGTGATCTGTTCTTCTATGAGTTTATAAAACTTATAAGTAAGACCATCCAGTCCTGGATATTTGTTATTTGGTAATGATCTGATAATTGTTGAGATTTCTTTTTGAGTAATATAATCTGTCAGCTTATTATTCATGTGGGTTGATACTTGTGGAAGCTCATTTGTAATTTGTTCTGCTATTTCATTATTGATGTTTTCTTTGCTATAAATTTTAATATATTGTTCCTTAATGTAATTAAGGATTTTCTTATTACTGTATTGTTTTTGTGTTGAGGATATCTGTATTTCTGTTGTCATTGAATGTGAGCTTCTACTTTTGAAACATGAATAGAAGTACTTAGTAGATTTTTCTCCTAATTCTATTCAGTTTGTTTTGGATTGGCATTGCCATCTGTTTGCCAATTCTTTTAGTTTAGTTTGAATTTGTGAATTTAATGTATTTAATATTGAGAAAAGGTGTGCCTGATTAGGAGTTTTTGCTAATGTTTCTTTTAATTGACTAACTTTCTTGTTTAGTTTTTCTATTTTATCTTCTGGGGCTTTGGATTTCTTGAAGGCCTTTATAATCGATTTAATATAGATTTTATGCATATCCTAGTTTGTTGCAGAGGTCACATCTTAGATTTCTTCAAATACTTCTTTCTTTAGTAGGCTGTTCTTAAAAGAGTTTAGATCAAATCTCTAGATAGCTGAGTGCTTAGGGTCCTGTTTTAGATTTAAAGTGCAGTTGACCAAAAAATAGTCTGAGTTGCCATATTTAGTTTTTGTTTCTGATTTAAGTAACTGTAGCTTTTATCTATAAATATATAATCTAATCAAGTGGCAATTATTTGATCATTATATGTTTTTTAATGAAAAGTAAAGAAGGGTTTTGTGAAAAAAAAGAGGCTGAGTTGATGTAGTCCTTCATAATTTCTTTTAGCAAGTATTTTGAGGGATCATTCTGAGCAATTGCTTGACTTTTTCTATTTATTTCTGGATTTATATTTGTGTTTAAGTCTCCTGCTATAATATTGATCATGTTTTGTTTTTTGTCTATATTCTATTTGTTGAAGAATGCAGCTCTATTTAGAGCATTTAGTGGTGCATATGTGTTGATTATATAAAAAGAAAATTTTTTGAAAATGAAACAAGTTGAGATAATTCTGTCTTCATGAAATCTTTTGGTATCCTGAAACTTTATCTTCTTGTTTCTTGCTAGCATTGCTGTTCTGCCTATTTAGATTAAATCAAAGGACTATTGATCTTTCAAAAATTACTGTGTTGTAATATTGAAAATGTTTGTTTTTGTAAAAGAATGATATTTAGTTTGTATAATTTTAACAATATTAATGTTCTAAGTTATTTGTCTGAATTATTTAAGTCTTTGACATTTAAAGTAGTGATTTTGATTGATGTATTGTTCATAAAAAGAATTAATAATTTTTAGAGCTTCCTCATGCTCTTTGTTTTGGTTCATTATTCTGGTTTTTTTTGTTCACTATGCTGTAGAGTTTTGTATCTTTGTGTTTTCTTCTTTTTCTTACTACTAGTATAAATGCTGCATTTCAGTATTTTCCTGATTAACTATATGGTCATCCTCCTAATTCATGTTCACATTCTCTAAGACTGAGTTAGTAGGACAATCATTTATATTAAGCTCATTTTCTGCAAGTAGTTCTATTTCAGCATCCATGTTATTCATAACAAGATTCTTTTCTGGTTCAGTTGTCTGTTCTTGGTTAAGTACTGTCTCTGCAATATCATTCTCTGCTGTTTCTTGCATTGTAGCATGTTTCTTGTCTGTATTCATTAAATTTTCTGTAATGATCTCCTCTAAAGTCTTGACTAGGTTCTTTTTTTTGTTTTTAAGTTCTTGAAAGTGTTGTCTTAATTTCTTTGTCTCTTAAAATTGCAAGCAGTTTTTTTTAATATGACCTGTTTGATCGCAGAAGTAGCATACTTTTGGCACTTCCTTCTACTCAGTCATAACTCTGTTATCTTTAATGAATGTAAAGCAAAGGAGTTTTTGCTCTAGTTCAAATTCTTCTGTATTATCAAAGATAACAATTCATTGGTCTGTTATATAAGAAGTATCTTTGATAAGTAATAGTTTAATCAAGGTGATTTTTCCAAAATTTTTAAATGCTTCCTTAACCATTATAGAGACTTGTTCTTTGGTTTCTAAAGGAACATTTCTTACTTTTACTGGAAGAAACAATTTGTATGTATCTGTAGAAATATATCCATAATAAGTTTTATTAAAGATTTTAACTCCTTTAGTAACATGATATACCAATCAGTCTTGATTTAAGAAAACAATTTCAAGGTGTGTTCTCAGACTCTTTTTAAAATGCTGTTTGGCAGCTACAATGTCTTTTCCTAGTTTTTTATGCAAAAAAGCCATAATTTCATTAAGAGAACTATGAAGACTAGTGATTTTAATAATCAGTGCATTGTTGTTTTTAGATCTAACTTGGTTTCTAGGTAAAAAAGCAACAAAAATTGATTTTCCTTTTTTCAATTTAGCAATTAGGTTCATGCCTTGTTTGGTTACTGAGGCATAGCTTTGAGTAACTTTGTCTGCAGGCTGGGGTTCTCTAATAATACATATTTTAACTTTGTGTTTAACATGTGACTATCTTTGTTGTTGTTTTCATTTTGATTACCTGTTTTGTTTCTATGTCTAGACATGTTTTCTAAAGCCCAAGTACTTTTTTCATTTTGTATCATGTTTTCTAACTAGTTTTCCTTATTTTGAACTACTACAACTGGTACTAGTTCTTCATTTCTTGTTGGTTCTATCATTTCTTGAGCTGTTAAAGTGTGATTAATATCTGTGTTATTCATTTTTTTGATAAAAGAGTTATTTGTATTTTCTTCTTTTTCAAAGTTAATTTTTTGTATTTTGAAGGTTTTTTTGTTAGGAGTGGCTCCACTCTTCAAGGAAGCTTTCTTTTTCTTGAGACAAGGGCTTTGGCTCTTGTTAATATCTTATTTGATAAGTTTTGGTTTCTTTTTGTCAAGTTTATGATTTGTTGTTTTTATTCATCTTTCCCAATCTAGTATGAACAAAAAAAAGTTTATGAAATTTTTTTTTAATTTTATAACTATATAAAATTAAAATAAAAAAATTTTTATCAAGTTTGATTAAATAATTGTTGAGATATTTTATTTAAAACTTTAAAAAAATTTATTTAGAAAAAATTGCTTGGTTTCTATTAACATATCTTTATATTTTTAAATTAACCAATTACAATTAAGTATTTTTTTGTACTATTTTATGTCAGGGAATATGTTTACCTATTCAAATATGTGAGTTCATAATTATAATAAAAATGTAGATTAATTTTTAAAATTTAATATGAAAATTTTCAAAAGTTTTTATTTATTTTTAATTAAACTATGTAATACATGAAAGATATTAAAAATATTCTCTAAATAATGCTATTCTATGGGTTTTGTTTTATTAAATGATATAAGTTTAAAACTGATTTATATATAAGTGAGAAATAATATCAGATTTAAAGATTGTTAATGTTTCTAAATCTTGACTATATCAAAAATTTGAAAATTTCTAACTTATGAAAGTTCCAATATAGATTTAACTTCAAACTAGTGATTTACTAAAGTAATATTTTTTTTCAAATATTTTTTACTAAAATTTTATTATTATTTATAATAGATCTTTTTGGAATTATTTGTTATTACAATTAAATTTTCTTAATTACACTCTTTTAGGATTATAAGAAAAAAATTAAAAAGTATGCACTTAGAAAGAATATGCATTTATAAAAAATAAAATATATAAAGTTATTATGAGTTGAAACTAAACTATATTATATATTTGAAAAAAAATTATATAACCTGTATACTTAGAAAAGTGAACATAAAGAAGTATAACTGTATCAAAATATAAAAAATCTTTATATCACAATAGTTAATTTATATTAAGGTTTTTTTATAATAATCAAAAAAAGTCTTACTAAACTTTAGAATATAATTATAAAAAAATAGTATTTTTTTTATAAAGTTTTTTTTTATTTAAATTTTTTTTTTGTTAACTAGTTATCTCTTAATTCAAGATAAATTAATGAATATATAACATTAATTATAACTTTTCTAAAATCAGTATTGAAAAAAATAAATAAAAAGTTTTTAAATATTATTAAAAATTTGTAGAAATTGTTAATAAAACATATATGATTAATTTTTTGTTATAAAAAAATAATAAATTTTTGAATTTTAAAAGATTGTTGATATTTAATAGAAGATAGTAAATATGAAAGACAAAGAAAATAAAAACAAAGATAACAAAAAAAATAAAAATGACATATTAATTATTTGAAAAAAAATAGATCAACATCAAACTACCTTATAAAAAATATGAAAAAAATAAGTAAAAAGTAGGAAAATTCTGCTTAGCACTTCTAAAAGGTATTATAATTAAAAATATAAACATGAATAAGGAAATTACAAACTTTTTATAAAATAAAAAAATATCTATAAAAAACACAAAAAGAAAAAACTTCTTATTCATTTAAAAATTTTAGTAGAAAGAACAAAAAAAAAAGAAAAAGACAAATAGTAAGAAAAATAAATAAATTTAAAAAAGAATAAAAACAAATAGCTAAAAAAGAATTTAAAATAACATGTTATAATATTAATAGACTTAAAACTAGAGATTGAAAACTAAGAAATCTTTTAGAATAAGTAAAAAAAAAATATATCAATATTAAGTATAACAAAAACAAACATTATAAAAAAAGAAGAAAAATTCTTAGTACATAGTCTTAATATACAATACAAAGGTTACTAGACTAATGCAATACTAGACAAAAAAAAAGAATCAGAAATAGGTATACTAATAAAAGAAAAATAAAAAAACATGTAAGAGTATTGAAAAGAGTCAGCAAATATATAATAGAAGTGTAACTATTTTTTAAACAATTATAACTAGTAGTAATAGAAATATATATTCTATCTAATGACAAGTTAATTAGCAAAAACATTTAACAAAAAATAGTAAAAGTAATAATAAACAAAAAGAGATATACAAAAGTAATTATATTAGAAAATTTTAATTACATAGTAAACAACATACTAGACAGACAATATTTACAAATAATAAATTATAAAAGATTACTAATATTTAATTAACTCAAAAGACAAGATTTTGCAAATTTATACAGAAGCCTTTACTTAACAGAAAAAGTATATAAATGGTTAAACTGTAAAATAGCAATACAAATTAACTACATATAGTTATTAGAAGCATTAGTATCAGGCTTACAAAAAGCAAATATAGAAAAAGCAGAAGGACTAACTGCTAGTGATCATAAGATAATAATGACAGAAATATAGATTAAACATATGGAAGGAAGTCAATAGAAAAAAAACAAATTTTTTTAAATAAAAGTTTTCTTGACTTTAAGCTTAAATATCTCAACAACTATTTTATTAATTTGATAATTTTTTTTATTTTAATTCTATATAATTTCAAGATTAAAATAAAAAAATTTTTAACAGATTTAATTAAATAGTTGTTGAGTTATTTAAATTTAAAAATTAAAAAAATTTTACTAAAAATGATTTGTCTCTTTTTTATTGACTCCCTCTCATATAATTGCAAGTAGCAATAGTGCAAACATCAAATGAAAAGACTAAATAAGAACAATATATCTGTATAATGAAGCAAAATAAAAAAATTGTAAAGAATATACAAAAGAGTTACAAAAACAATTAAAATAAAAAAAAGTAATTAAACAACTAGAAAAAAACAAAATAAGTACAAATTGTAATACAAATACATTAAACTTAATATGAAACTTAATAGAAAAAGATATAATTAAAGCAACAAATAAACAAATCTCAAAAAAAGATATTCAATACAAAAACAAACAGAAGACAAAATAAGAAAAAGATGTAGTAGAACAAATATATTATTAAGTTGCAGCAGATAATTAAAAGAATAAAATCAAAAAAAAATCAAAAAACAGAAAAGAAGAAAATAATAAAAATAAATAACAAACTAAAAGCTATAAAAAAAAAGATCAAAGTAATACTATCAAACTTATATAAATAGTAGTCAAAAACCTGAATAGATGATATAAAAGATTGTTAAAAAATATTTAAAGAGAAAAAAGAAAAAGAATAAGAGTAAGCTTAAAGAAAACAAATAAAAAAAAACATAAACAAAAGATATAAGATAATTAAGACAGATTAAGAACAAATAATTGCTAGACTACTAAACAAATCATTTAAAAAAATAATCTTCACAAATTTATAATATAAGATAAAGAAAAAGTAGAACTAATAACAGAACTAAAGGCAGTTTTAGATAGGTTAACAAAACTTTTTGAAAACTAATTTTAAAAAAATTAAAAAAAATGTTTAAAGAATGAAAAGAAATATACAAACTAAAAAAGTAAATTAAGAGGTCTTAATACAAAAATTTAAAAGAAAAGATAGAGGAGAAAGAATAAAAAATATATTAAGAGAACTTAAAACTAACACAATTTCAGAAATATTAGGCATAAGCTATACACTAATCAAGCATGCAGAAAAGAAAATACAAAAAATCTTTATAACTTTCATAAACCTTATTCTAAAAAAAAAAAATTCCAAAGAAGTAAAAAGTAGTATAAGTAAATCCAATTTCAAAAAATATAAATTAGAGATATAGTTTGAATAATATTAAACCAATAGCACTAATTAAAACCTTTAAAAAAATAATTACAAAAGTAGTAACAAAATAATTAGCTAAGATATTTACAGAAAAAGAAATACTTAAAGAACCAAACTATACAAGTCTGCTAAGCAACTCAACAGAACAACTAATACATATATTAAACATAATAATAAAAAAAGTACAAAAAAAAAATAAAGAAATATAGATACTCTTACAAGACATAAAAAAAACTTTTGATTTAGTTTCATTAAAAAGCCTAAAATAGGCTTTTAAAAGAGTAAAAATATTACAAAAAACAAGTAAATACATATTTAATCTTTTTTTGTAAATAATAACTTAAAGTTATCACAGCCTATGATTTAATAGAAGAAATAACAAAGATTGAATAGACCAAGAAGAGGTAATCTTATCTTTAATTTTTTTTTTTTTTTTGAACTTTGGTGACAATGCCAGTTGGTTTTTATTAGCTTAATTTGATATAGTACAAATTTATGGTTACATTTTAGGATCGATTATTACTAATACTATATACTATCTAATTTAACACCACTGACTTCACCTGATTACCCTTAAGGCACCTAAGTGCATGTTCACCACATGCCTGCACACAGTTACCTTGGCAACTACTTGCAGTCATGGCACACATTAAACTGCTACACAGACAAGAATACCTACCGAACTTAATGTGGCATCCCAAATGCCAGAGGTACTGTCTTCTATAAATTGTACCCATATGTTCCACTCATATGTTTTACCTGGTCTTGTTTCTTCTGCCTTTTAATCTAACTATATCTAGTATTACCTTGTTCCCCACATTTCCCACCTTTTCGTCATTGTATCACTCCCAAATTGGTCCTACTTGGATAAGTCTGATTCTTATGATCTTCCCATCTTTGTTATGCCTGTTATTAATTCCCCTAAAGTGTTTTGACAATGGTCCAGGATCTACAATAAACTCGTATCTCAAGCCAGATTTGCTGCTGCCATTGGTCTTTTGACCAATCCGTATCTCAAGCCAAATCTGCTGCTGTCATTCTTGCAGATGCCCCAAGTCTTAATGTCATACAGTAACTCAATGCTGCATTTAACCTTTAACATGGTGTTTTCTTTTATGATAGAGACTGGAACTTGTTGCACTTACAAACAGGACAATTCTGGTTATACTTAGAGAGTTCCTCTAACTCTAGTGATACCATACTACTATATATTGCAAGTTCCCAGCTTATTCGACAATACCTGCAGGACAATTCTAGTTATGCTTAGGAAGTTACACTGACCCTAGTGATGTCATACTACCTTGCAGATCTTATCTTACATTGGTTGGTTGATCCCAAGTCTTGTTCGTCATAGACTTCCATATAGGTATGACCAGAATCTGATTTGGTACTTTTACATTGTACAAGAAGGTTATACGCCTACCTCCAAGATTTTCTCTTCTATAATTAGATTATTCAGCTGTGCCAGAGGTGCTTTCAATTTTGGTTAGACCAATCCTTTATCACAGTC
>CAJVQA010006779.1:0-14521 GCA_910591915.1 Cetraspora pellucida | reverse complement strand
ACTATAGCATCATATTGAAAGGTATACCAAAAAAAAACTTATGACAAGAAGAAACAAGACTAGGTAAAACATATGAGTGGGACATATGGGTACGATTTACAGAAGACAGTACCCCTGGCATTTGGGATGCCATATTAAGTTTGGTAGGTATCCTTGTCTGTATAGCAGTTTAATGTATGCCATGACCACAAGTAGTTGCCAAGGTAACTGCATGCAGGCATGCGGCGGACATGCACTTAGGTGCTATAAGGGTAATCGGATGAAGTCAGTGGTGTTAAATTAGATAGTATATGGTATTAGTAATAATTGATCCTAAAATGTAACTGTAAAATTTGTACTATATCAAAAATTAAGCTAATAAAAACCAACTGGCATTGTTGCCAAAGTTAAAAAAAAAATATACAATATTAGTTATATATTTCTCTATGTATATATAATATTATACTTCACATAAATGTTCTAAGCTTTCAATATTAGTAGGATCCAACTTGGTATATCTGAGTTACAGCCATATGAGACCAACTGATTGACAAGAGGTTTAATATTAATTATAAAATTAGTAATAATTAATTTTAATTATATAATAATTTTTATAAAAATTATACTATTATACAAGAATTATCTTATGATGAATTTTCATTTTGTAAAGATATTTTTGATTTAATTATAAAACTATCTATAATATACAAATATGCAAACTTCCTACTATTGCATATTTTTTTAACTATCTTAGGTAGATCATTATGAGACACATGTAGTACTCTTTATTATTAAATATAACTATAGTATTACTATTTACATATTAAGAGGTCTAAGCTAAATATTTATAGATTTTTTTATAGATTGGTTTGGCTAGAGTTTTAGTCTAAAGCAAACTAATTTCTTTAAAAAATCTGTTTTTTGCTATGACAGCAATTACTATTTTTAGATATTGTATTTTATCTTATTTATATATTACATAGTAGCACCAAATTTTATATATAGTCTAAGTGTATAACCATAAAATTGTGTTGTACATTTTGGTTCTTCTTGGAGTTTCTTTTAGAAAGACTTTATCTATCAAGTCTGAAATAACTTCTGTTTAGTCTGTTTTTAGAAATTTGTAGGCTTTTGTCCAGATTAACTTGCTGATTTTGTATTTTACTGCTAAGTGTTCAATAGTTTGTATATCATCTAGACACCATAAATATTCACTTAAGTCTGTTATTACAAAATGACAAAACCTATATTTTAATAGTAAGACTCTGTAAAAAAGCCATCAGAGTATAATTTCTTTTTATTTAAAATCACTTTTTAGAGGATTCAATTACAATCTTGAGGCTATGTTGTAGTATTAGATTGCTCTGCTAATTTAGTTTTAAGTTTTTTTAGAAGCTCAACTATTGGATTTCAGAGCTAGTCAGAGTCTGAAAGGATTTTTCTTTTAACTTTTTTTCATGTTAGCAAATAGGTTTTCTATTTTGTAGGCCAGACTTTGAACCTAATCAGTTATATAATTAGAGACTTTTTTACTATAATATTTCTTTTTTGACTAAGCAGAAAGGATATTTATTTCCTTTCTACTTTAGCCTATAGTAGATCACTTGAGATTAGTTTAGTTCAGACTGAAATTAATCTGGCTTCTAGCATATTGCCAATTATTGGTGCTTGTAAACTTTCTGTTTCATAAAACTGTTGAAAAGTAGAATATCATAGTAGCATTTTTGAGTTGTTTTTGATTCAAATAGTAATAAGTATGTTGATCTCTGCTATCTGTTTTTTGTTTAATAATGTTAGATAAGCAATATACCAAATCTTAGAGAGTAGCAAAGAGTTTGCTAACATTATTTTTCCTTTTAGTAATAAATTTCTGCCAGTCAGTTTATCTAAACTTGTTTTGAGTTTGCTTGTTACTTCTTGTCATAAGTTTTTTTTTGGTATACCTTTCAATATGATGCTATAGTCTAGTACTTTAATGTACTCTTGTTTTTTTAGTTTTTAAAATTGGGTTTTTTCTGAAAGTTCTATACTTCTTGCAAAATTGGTAAGTGGCATTAGGTTTGTTTTAAGCTTGTTAATTTTTGTGTTAGAGTCTTTTTTATATTTATCAAATAAATTCAGAATTGTTGTCTAGTCTAAAAGTAAGCTAATGTCAACTGTTAAGTTATTTGCATATGCTACATATTTAAAAGACTAATTGTTAATTTTGATTTCTATTATTTTGTTATCTATTAAGTTTAGCAGTAACTTAAATGCAAGCATATATAATAGAGGTGAAAAAGAGTCTCCTTGTCTAACTCCTCTTTTTACTTTAAAAGGGCTTAGGATGTTTTTTGAGTTCAGAATATAAGCTTCTTGTCAATTAAATAGGTTTATTATCAGGTTTCTAAAATTTTTATTAAAACTTATATTTTTTAGTACTATTTGCAAAAATTTATGGCTTATTCTATCAAAGGCTTTTTGTAGTCTACAAAAAACATCCAGTGTTCTTTAAGTTCATTATTTTAATTTCTTAAAGTTATTAAAATGTCTATTGCTAAGTTTGTTATTAATTTTTTTGCAATAAAATCTTGTTAGTGCTAAAACACTATTATTTTGCAGATTCTGTTTAGTCTAATTGCCATAATTTTCATAAAAATTTTTGCATTATAGTTTGCTAAAGATATTAGTCTCCAATTATTTATATTATGTAGCTCTTTTAATTTCTTTAATATTAGTATAATTAAGTTTTTGCACTATAGTAAAGACATTGTTTCTATATTTAAAATCTGATTAAAAATTAGTTCTAGTACTGATGTAATCTGTTCTTCTGTAAGTTTATAAAACTCATAGATAAGTCTATTTAGGCTTGAAGATTTATTATTTAATAGTGATCTAATAACTGATGAGATTTTTTTTAAAAAATATAATTAGTTAGCTTGTTGTTCATATAGTTAGAAACTTGTAAAAGCTCTTTAGTAATTTGTTCTACTATTTTGTTATTGATATTTTTCTTATTATAAATCATAGAATATTGTTCCTTAATATAGTTAAAAATTTCTTTATCATTTTGTTGTCTTTGAGTTGAAAGTATCTGTATTTTTATTGTTGCTAAATGTAAGGTTCTACTTTTGAAGTGTAAATAGAAGTATTTGGTAAATTTTTTTTCTAATTCTATTCAGTTTGCCTTTGATCAACATTGTCATCTATTTGCTAATTCTTCTAGTTCTGTTTGAATTTATGAGTTTAGTATATCTAATGATGTGTAAAAATATGTTTAGTTAGAAGTTCTTGTCAATGCTTCTTTTATTTAACAAATTTTCTTATTTAGTCTTTTAATTTTGTCTTCTGAAGCTTTGAGTTTTTTGAAAGCTTTAATAATTGATTTAATGTAGATCTTGTGCATATTTCAGTTTGTTGCAAAAGTTGTATTCTTGATTTCTTCTAGTACTTTCTTCTTTAACAAGCTGTTTTTAAAGAAGTTTGGATCGAATCTTCAGATAGCAAAATGTTTAGGATCCTGTTTTAGGCTTAAAGTGCATTTGACCAAAAGATGGTCTAAGTTTTCAAATCTTGTTTTTGTTTTTGATTTAAAATGACTATAATTTTCATTTATAAAAATATAATCTAACTGAGTAGTGATAATTTGATCATTGTGTGTTTTTTGATAAAATGTAAAAAAAAGTTTTTGTAAAGAAAAAGAGGCTAAGTCAATATAGTTCTTTGTTATTTCTTTTTTTTTAACAGATATCTTGAAAAGTCATTCTAAGAAATTGCTTAACTCTTTCTATTTATTTTTGAGTTTAAGTTTGTATTTAAATCTTTTACTATAATGTTGA
Source organism: Cetraspora pellucida (assembly GCA_910591915.1). Lineage (NCBI taxonomy): Eukaryota > Fungi > Glomeromycota > Glomeromycetes > Diversisporales > Gigasporaceae > Cetraspora > Cetraspora pellucida. The sequence goes on along the minus strand of CAJVQA010006779.1, from coordinate 10,724 downwards.
TCATATTTTGTTTTTTGTTTATATTCTATTTGTCGAAGAATGTAGCTCTGTTTGAAGTATTTAGTAGTGTGTATATGTTAACTATATAAAAAGAAAGTTTTTTGAAGATAAAGCAGATGAAGATAATTCTGTCTTTATAAAGTTTCTTGGTATCTTGAAACTTTATCTTCTTGTTTTCTGCTAATATTGCTGTTTTGCCTATTCAAATTGAGTTAAAAGACTATTGGTCTTTCAAAAATTGCTGTATTGCAATATTGAAAATGTTTGTTTTCTGTAAAAGTATAATATTAAGTTTATATAATTTTAACAAGATTAATGTTCTAAGTTATTTGTTCAAATTATTTAGTCCTTTAATCTTTAAAGTAGCAATTTTGATTAATATATTGTTCATAAAAAATTAATGATTTTTAGAGCTTTCTTGGGCTCTTTGTTTTGGTTTATTATTCTGATTCTTTTTGTTGACCATGTTGTAAGGTTTTGCATCTTTGTATTTTCTTTTTTTTCTTATTACTAGTGTGAAGGCTGCATTTTTAGAACTTTTTTAGTTGTTCATATAGTCATCTTCTTGGTTTGTATCAAGATTTTTTAAAACTAAATTGGTGGAGCAAGTATTTATGATTGGTTTATTATTTGCAAGTAATTCTGTTTTAGCATTCATTTTATTTGCAACAGAGTTCTCTTCTGATTCTGTTGTTTGTTCTTGGTTAAGTGTTATCTTTATATTAATATGTTTTATAGTTTTTTGAACTGTAAGATTTTTTTTGTTAGTATCCATTTGGGCCTCTGTAGAGATCTTATCTGGTGTTTCATTTAGATTCTTCTTTTTATTTTTAAGTTCTTGAAAGTGTTGTTTTAACTTCTTTGCCTCTTGAAATTGTAGCCAATTTTTTTTGATATGACCTGTTTGGTTACAAAAGTAGCATACTTTTGATGCTTTCTTCTATTTAGTAATAATTCTATTATTTTTAATATATGTGAAGCAAGGAATTCTCTGTTTTAACTCTGAGTCATTTGTGTTGTCAAAAATGACAATCTATTGGTCTGTCATATATAAAGTACTTTCAATAAGTAATGATTTAATTGAAACAATTTTTCTGAAATTTTAAATGCTTCTTTAACCAACATAGAGACTTGTTTTTTGATGCCTAAAGGAACATTTCTTACTTTGACTAAGAGAAAAGACTTGTGTGTATCTGTAGAAATATATCTGTAGTAAGTTTTATTAAAAATCTTAACTCTTTTGGTTGCATAATATGCTAGTTAGTCATGGTTTATGAATATGATTTCGAGATAAGATTTTAGATCTTTTCTAAAGTACTGTTTTGCAGCTACTATGTTTTTTTCTAATTCTTTATATAAAAAGGTTATAATTTCATTTAGAAAATTATGAAGATTAGAGATTTCAATAATTTGTGTATTGTTATTTTTGAATTTGACTTGATTTTTAGATAAAAAAAAAACAAAAATAGATTTTTTTCTTTTCAATTTAGCCATCAAGTTTGTGTCTTGTTTGGCTACTGAGATATAACTTTGAGTAACTTTGCTTGCAGGTTGAGTTTTCATAATAGTACATGCTTTCATTGTTGTATCTGACATATGACTGTTTTTGTTGTTGTTTTTGTTTTAATTACCTGTTTTGTTTCTATATCTGAATGTGTTTTCTAAAGCCCAGACACTTTTTTCACTTTGAATTATGTTTTCTAAACAGTCTTTATTATTTTAAACTACCACTACTGACACTAGATCTTTATCTTTTGCTTGTTCTATGTTTTCTTGAGTTGTTGAAATAAATTTGTCATTTAAGTTGTTCATTTTTTCAGTAAGAAAGTTGTCTATATTTTCTTTTTTTTCAAAAGCAAGTTTTTGTATTTTAAAGATTCTTTTTGTTAACAGTAGCTTTACTTTGAAAAGAAGCTTTTTTTTTCTTGACACAAAAGCTTTGGCCCTTGTTGATATCTTATTTGATAAGTTTTGATTTCTTTTTGTCAAGTTTATAATTGTTATTTTTATTTGTCTTTTCTGATCTGATGTGAAACAAAAAAGAGTTTTTTTCTATATATGTATATTTTTTTTAAATATTTAAAATCTTATAATATTTTGATCAAAAATATATTGAAGTCTATTTTTTTATAATAACTTTTATTATATATAATAATTCTATAAAAAAATAAAGTATTTGTATTAAATATAAGCATATAAACTAAAAAAAAAAAAATTCAAAAAAAAATATTTGGGAAGCAAAATTAATAATTATCAATCTCAAAATTTGATTTGTTAATCATTTAGAATTGTCATGAAGATGAGTTGCCAATGCATTTTTGTCTATTTTTTATATATTGAATTTATATTAAATTATAATAAATTTGTATTTTTTATATATTAAATTTATATTGAATTATAATAAATATTTATTTTTTATATATTGAATTTATATTAAATTATATTGAATTTATATTAAATTATATTGAATTTGTATTTTTTATATATTAAATTTACAAAATCAAAAACTCTTCTTACTGATTACTTGAACACAAATTCGACAAAAAACAAAAACCAAGTTTACACAAAAATAACTATCTGAACTACTCTAATAGATCTAAGTCAAAAAAAAGAGTATTCAGAAAAGGTATAAGAAAAGAAAAAGCAGCTAAAAACAAGTTGACTAACAAGAGAAATAAGAAAAACCAGAAATTTTCTTTAAGAAAATATATGAAAAACAAAATTTTAAAGAATTGGCATTAATTCTGTATTACAGATCTGTTTTGATTATGAGAATGTAAACAAGCAAACAAACTAGTCATGTGCAAACCAAGCAAGATATATACTGCATAATATAAAACAAGAATATGAATACATTAGAAGAATGTGGTAACAGTTTAATAACAACATATATCAAAAAAGTATACTGGGCTATTAACAGTATACATAATAGGGTATTCTTTAAACAAGCAGATAAAATATATATAACACCTGATAGAGAAGACAGAATTATTGCTATGCTAACAAAACAAAATTCAAATAAGGTTGCACTATTGAGATTAACAAGAGAATTAATAAAAGAAGCAGAGAAAATACAGTCAGAAAAGAAGTTAAGCATAGTAAAACAAAGTAACTATGCAATAATAATAGAACCTGTTTTAAAACAAACAGATGACATATCAAAAAAGTAACTTCAACCAACAAAAATAGAATTAATTCAAGAGATTAAACAAAAGTCAGTAGTAGAAGTAAATATAGAAGAAGACAAATAATATAAAGAAAAAATACAAAAAACTAGCCTAGCAGTTCAATAAGAAAAAATTACAAAGGTAAGTTCTAGTAATATGAATAGTGAAATGAAAACAAAACAAGTCTTACAAAGTCAAAAAAAATTAGAAAAACACAAGCAAAAGAGTGCAGACACAAATTAAAAAGAATTAAAATATAATATAATAATAGAAGAGATAAAAGCATAATATAAAATAAAACAAAAAATCAAAAGAGAAATTAACATAGTAGAAGAACTACTAAAGAAGAGCATGTAGGCACCAAGCAAAAGAAATTGCAACTAACATAACAGTCTACTTGCCAACAAATTAGTATATAATGTGCCAAAAATAACAAAAGAAGTACATATAAAATTCATTAAGTGGTTACTAAAAAATAATAAACATGTTAAAGCTATTAAAGAAGTTTTTAAAAAAGGTAACTTGTAGATAGAGGTAGACTTCAATTGTGAACATGATAGAAATAAAGCAATTCAAAGAATTAGCAGAAAAGAAGATGGTTGGTATAAACTAATACCAGAAAAGTGAGAAAACAAAAAAAAAAAACAAAGATTACATAATGAAAAATATTAAAAAAGAAGAAATAGTATAACAAAAAATAAAGAAAAGATATACAAAAAAGAAAACAAGATTGAGGAGAACTTAAATAATTACAAAATGAATAAGAAGTCTAATAACAAAGCATATATAATAATATAGAACTTGCCAACAAATATTAATAGAAAGAAATTAGAATATATTTGTAGAAGATTCAAAAATGCCCAAGTATTAAGGATTAAAAGATCAAAGTACAAAGTACTAACAATAGTGCAGATAGAAGAAACTAAAATAGAAAATATTCTATAGGTCATACATGTTAATAATAATAAACTAATATGAATAACTAAAGAAGAAAAAAACTATAAAGCAAAAAAAAAACAGAGAAAATATATAGCAAAGCTAACTAAATTATTCAGAAATGCTTTAGAAGTCTTATTATTGTAATGTCTAAAAAGCAAAGATGTAAAGTTAGTTCACATTTCTCCAAATAGGAATAGAAAACAAAAAAAAATAGCAATAGTTATGTTTGTAACAGAAAAAGATATAAATATAGCCCAAATGAACCTAATTTTGTATAACAACTTCCAAGTTTATTTTGTTAATAAAGGGAAAAAAAAACAAGAAAAAAGAAAATCTTAAAGTAAAAAAAAAAAGAAGTTAAGACAGATTTAGCCAAACCTCAGATGCAGAAGAGAAAAAAAGCAGTAAAAAAAGACAAAAAAATAAGGCTTATTAAACAAGAATAGAAACAGAAATAGTGTAAATCATGAAGATACTTCACTAAAAGAAAGAAACAAAACCCAAAATCGATACAGAAAAAATTAAACAAGAGACACAAATACAAAAAAAAAAAAAAAATCTTAAAAGAAGAACAGAAGAACTCAAGACACAAAGACAAGAAAAAGAGCCATATATAGAGAACATCTTAGAGTGAATTTAAAAGAGACTAGAAAGACTAGAAGAAACAAGAAATATAGCTAAAGAGGGCCTAGCTAATTACTTCTAAGAGCATCCTAGTTAAACTTACAAATACAGATAAGAAAATTGGAAATTTTTTGCACAGTAAAAAAAGAGCCTTTGAAGAAAGAAATAAAGACAAATCTTTTAATCCAAAAAAAAAAAAAAAAAAAAAAAAAAAGAAAACGCAGAAAACACAGAAACAAGATACAAAAGTCTAAAAGAAAAATAGAAAAAAGAAAAAAATAAAATAAAAATTACATGTCACAATGTTAACAAACTTAAGATCAGAGGTTGAAAACTAGAAAACCTGCTAGGCTGAGCAGAAAAAGAAAAAATAACATTTCTGAGCATAACAGAAACAAACATTATAGAAAAAAAAAAGAAAATTCTGTTACATAATCTTAATACAAGATTTAAAGATTATTGGGCAAGTGCAGTATTAGACAAGAAGAAAGGATCAGATATTGGAATTTTAATAGATGAAACTTGAGAAAAACATATCAGAGCAGTTAAAAGATTTAGTAAATACATAATAGAAATAAGGTTATACTTCAAACAATTAGTACTAATAGTAGTAGGTATGTATATTTCACCAAATAACAAAATAATCAGTAAAAAAATACAGCAAAAAATTATAGAAATAGTAACAAATAGAAGAAAGAATACAGAAGTAATTATACTCAAAAATTTTAATCATACAGTTGACAACATATTAGACAGACTGAATCTACAAACAATAAAATATAAAAGACTACCAATCTTTAATTGGCTTAAAAGGCAAGAGTTTATAGACTCTTTTAGAAGCTTGCATCTAACAGAGAAAGCATATACATGATCAAGTTAAGAAGCCAACATAGAAGAGACAAAAAGCATAATGAACAGTAACCACAAGATACTAACAATGAATATATGAATAGAGCATGTAATCATGAACCATAGCTGTACAAAAATTAAACATAAAGACCAAATAAAAACAAAATGCCTATATGAGAAAGCAAAACAAGAAGATTAGGAAAAATATACTAAAAAGCTTCAAATACAATTAGAGTAGAAAAAAGAACTGAAGCAATTAAAAGATGATAGAACAAGCAATGTGTACTGTACAGATGTGTTAAACTATATGTAGAATGTAATAGAAAAAGTTATAATAGAAACAGCAAATAAACAAATACCAAAAAAAAAGATATTTAATACAAAGACAAACAGAAGATATTATCAAAGGAAGTTACAGCAGTGCAGGTACACAATTGAACTACAACAACTAATAAAAAAGACAAAAATAAGAAGAAACCAAATAATAAAAAAAGAAGAAAAGGAAGAAATAAACAATAAGCTCAAAAACATTAGCAAAGAAATAAAAGTAGTATTACTAAAACTACACAAACAATGATCAAAAGCTTGGTTAGATGATATAAAAGGTTGGTAGAGAATCTTGAAAGACAAAAGAAAAGAGGAGCAGAAATGAGTACAAAGAAAACAAATAGAAGAAAATATAAACAAAAGATGTAAGATGATTAAAACTGATCAAAGATAAATAATCACTAGCCTGTTGAACAAACTATACAAAAAGATAATTCTTGACAAATTTATAATTCAAAATGAAGAGAAAGTTAGTCTAACAATAGAACCTAAGGCTGTTCTAAATGGTCTGACAAAGCACTTTGAAAACCAATTCAGAAAATGAAAAACTAAGCTAAAAGAAATGCCAAAAGAATAAAAAGAAATATATAACTCAAGAGCATAGATCCAAGAATTTTAGTATGAAAAGTTAAAAGAGAAAATCAAAAAAGAAGAGTAGAAAGATACTTTAAGGGAACTTAAAGCCAATACAGCCTCAGAAATCTCAAACATAAGCTACACTTTAATAAAATAAGCAAAAAAAGAAATTACAAAAGATTTTTAGAGCTTTTGCAAACCTGGTTATAGAAACAGATAAAATGCCAAAGAAGTAAAAAATAGCACAAGTCTATCTGATTTTAAAAGATGTGAATTGGGAATATAATTTGAACAATATTAAACTAATAGCACTAATTGAGACCTTTAGGAAGTTAGTTACAAAGGTAGTAACAAGAAGGTTGGCTATGATATTTATAGAAAGACAAATACTTAAAGGGCCAAACTATGCAGGTTTGCCTAGTAACTTAACAGAGCAACTAATATATATACTAAATATAATAATGGAAGAAGTATAAGAGAAAAATAAAGAAACATGAATACTTCTGCAAGATATGAAAAAGGCATTTAACTTAGTTCTACTAAAAAGCTTAGAGTGGGCTCTCAAAAAAGTTAAAATACTACAAAAAACAATAAAATATATTATTAACCTCTTTTGTAAACAACAACTTAAAGTAATTACAACTTACAGTTTAACAGAAGAAATAACAGCAGAAGATGGTATAGACCAAGAAGAGATAATCTCTTTACTAATTTGGCAGCTTTTTTATAATCTGCTGTTAAAAAGAATTCAAGAAAATGAATCATTAGGCTATATAGTAGAACAAAAAACATTAAGTAACACAGACATTAATTGTATTACAAAACATAAATCAATAGCAATTGCTTATGCAGATAATACTATGTGAATTGCAAAAAGCAAAAACCAATTGCTAAAAATTCTTGAAATTGCAAAGAAGTTCTTTAAAACAAATGATATTGAAATAAATAAAGCAAAGTCAAAGCTTATAGTAATGAATTTTAGACAAAAAAAAAAGATAGAGAAATTATATTTGAACAGAATAGAATAACAGAAAAACCAAAAAACAAAATTATAAAATCATTAAGAATTTGGCTAAACAGCAGAATGAGAGAATCACTAGTCTAAAAAGAATAGTTAGTCAAACAGTCAAAGATCTCAAATACAAAAAAATAACAATAAGCCAAATTGCATATATAAACAATATAGTAATAATTCCAAAATTAGGATATCTTTTGCAGTTAACAAAGATGTTAGAAAAGATGATTGACAGGATTCACCAATCAATAATATGTTTGGCCAAATATAAGTGCAACATGATGAAAACTACAAACAACTGCACAATTGAGTACAAAGATTTAGAAAACTGTAAATTATTAAGTCAAGAAATAGCAACAAAGCAAATAAGTAGTTTACTTATAAGACTTAATAGGAAAGTTTTTCTAAGTGATCTAACAAAGCTTAGAATAGTACAAGAATACTAGAAAGTAGGCTTAATAAAAGATATTTAGGAGTCTAAAAGAAGGCCAAAAGAAACAAAGTATTGGAAACACAACTTAGCTTGTCAGTTAATAGTTAAGACAAAAGAAATAAAAATAAATATCCAAGCAGAAAATCATTTGTAGAAAGTTTATAGTTATAAGACAAGAATAAGAGGCTTAGTTAGAACTAAATATTGAATAGCAAATAGTAATACAATAAACAGATAGGGTTTAGTATACTTGAACCAACTTATAGACATAAAAGAAGAAAGTCTAATTACCTGAAGACAGCTTAAAAGTCTCTAAGAACTGTTATGTAAAGAAAAAAAAGCCAAATGGTTTAATAAAATAAAAGAAAAAATAATAATAATACAGACAAACAGAAAAATATATGACCAATACAAGGTTAATAGCTACAATACTTAGGCACTAATAATTAATTAAACAAAGATATTTGAAGATAGAAAAAAGAAAGAATGGATTATACATAGGCCAAAAAACAACCAACAGCTTAGCAAAATATTAAAAAAAAAAAAAAAAGATTTTAGCTGAACATTAGCTTTTGCAGAAGTTAGAAAGAAAGACATATACTGAGATAAGCAAATACAAAAGATGTAAAAATAGAACAGAACAAGTAACAGATAATTGTGAAAGGTGAATAAGATAGAACAATAATATAAAAGCAGTCTCAGAAATACTAGTAGAAAAAGGCAGTAACAAGATTAATACAATGTCAAAACAAATACTAGAAAACAAAACAATAAAAAAATAAAAAAAAAGAGAAAAAAAGACTAATCAGGCTAAAACAAATAAAAGAACTCGAGATAGAACTAATCAAAAAACAAAAATTAGACAATAAAATTATGGCTTACTTAATAGAAGTTTTAATAAGAAACAAGATGAAAAACAAAGACAAGTATATATTTTATACAAATAAAGCATTATATAAAGAGAAAATAGTATAGAAAAGATTGGCATTGATTGGGCACAGATCAGTAATAAAGAAAACTGACTAGAGAAAGAAATAGCATTAGGTTCAAAGGCTGGCCTTTAGCAACAACAGCAGAATTTGCAGCAATATAGTCAGCAATTTTAACTGTCTAGAGAAAAAGAATATAGAAATATATACAGACAGTCTTGTAGCACTAAGGAACATTAATAGAGCAATTCAAAAATTAAAAAACAACAAAGTTTTAAAAAAGAAAAATGCAATATGGATAATGAATATTGTAAACTTAGTCAAAAGCAAGAATAACAGAATTGAACTAGTTAAAATTAAAAATTACAGCAATAATAAGTAGAATGACAGAGCAGATGCATTTGCAAAGAAAGAAGCAACATTTAGAATGACAATATTTATAAAGAAGATCAAGTATAACACAATAGAGTACTATCTAGAATAGGAAAACAAAAAAGTTAATATACCAACAAGACTTTTCTGCAAAATAGTTGCAAATGTCAGAATTGGAGCCAGTTGAAGAGAAACAAATCTGATTTGAACACTATAATCAGAAACAAAGAATACTCAATATAATTAGTCAAGTTTTTGAAAAGAAATTAATAAAACAAAAGACATATACTGCATGACAAAAAACTTAGCACAAGAAAAGTAACAGTGATTAAATGCATAATGGATAATCTACTAACACTAGAAAAATTAAATAGAAAAGATTAGAAATATATATAACAACAAATTGCCAAATATGTCAAACAGGTGAAAAGAAAATTCAGGCATATTTGACAAGCTGCAGTAGACAAAAGAGCCTATAAAAGAGAATCCAAAAGATAGTAACAGCAACAGCATGGAATAGATTTAAAGAAAATGAAAAAACCAAAATTTCATCTCAAGTGCTATATAAAGCAACATATAGAAAAACAGAAGCAAAAAAAATTATTAATAAAAGAGCATTGATAAAAGAGCTAACTATGAACAAGATAAAGAAAAAGATTAGTCAGATTCTAAATAAACAAGCAATACAAAAATGCATAGAAATAATAACAAAAACAATATAAAATACATTTTATGATCAAGTATGAAGAGTTCAATATAAAAAAGTGCAAGAATAGAAAAAGAAGATAAACATAACAATCAAAATAAAAAAAAATACTTAAATTAAAAGAAAGTTAGAAAAAAGAACAAAGAAAGATAAGTGGTCAAAAAAAGAAAAAAAAAAAAAGATAGAAAAAATGAACTAAATAAAGAAGAAAGCTTGAAAGACAATTGATATGCTTGTTACAGAAGGGTAAAAATCCTTCTGATATAGTTTTAAGTAGTCAGACAAACAGTTTATTTCTAACTAAGATAGTATAACAGGTTGCACTTAGGTATTAAGAAGGTAGCTGAGTGATGTTAAATTTAGGTATTAGGAAATTTTATGTAATTATAAATATATATAGTTTCAAGAATCTTAATAAAATACTAGCATAACTGCTTAAGATTAAAATATATATATATATATATAGTATATTAAATTTATATTAAATTATAATAAATTTTTATTTTTTATATATTAAATTTATATTAAATTATATTGAATTTTTATTTTTTATATATTAAATTATAATAAATTTTTATTTTTTATATATTGAATTTATGTTAAATTATATTAAATTTTATTTTTTATATATTAAATTTATATTAACTTATAATGAATTTTTATTTTTTATATATTGTAATAAAATTTACTAAAAACTAGCAAGCTGTAGTAATTTTAAAGTGATGAGTGTCGAGTGAAAGATCTTTTATTTAAAGGAAAATAAAATAAATAAAAATAACTAAAAATA
>CAJVQA010006778.1:0-14522 GCA_910591915.1 Cetraspora pellucida | reverse complement strand
TGGTACATCAGTGATGACCAGTGATGTTAACACAGGTTACAGATTCAGAGTGTTTAAAGTAGAACACCCAAGCAGGGGTGTTAGGTATAGCAATTGGTGAAGAACTTTCAGGTGGACTCCTTAAATAGGTAATATAAAAAAGTTACACATGTAGCCAATTGTACACTCTCCTGTAGTGGTTCATTAAACTACAATACTGACAAGTGATTAATAAAAGTCAAAAGACCAAAGAGGTCACCTTAATACCAAAAAAAAAAAAAAAACATATAAAAACTCTTTATTTTACTTGCTCATTCTTAGAAACTAATTAATATTTCTATTATATAATTCCAAAATGTAAATATCAGCAGTTTGGTAAAATGTTCTTCTTGCAAGACTTCAGGAACTAAATATAAAAAAATACTATAAATATGACCATCTTGTTTTTTTATTAAATGATATTGATAAACCTAAGTCAGTAATATAAGCTTCATATTGGATTATATAGCTGATATCAAGCAGAAGTGTTAAATCAGTTTTATTAGTACAGACTTTAGATATGTTATTTTTTTTATAGCTAAATATATCAAAAACTTTTATATAATAATAACTTATACTTTAGTCTTTAATATTCAGATTTTGTTAATATTTATGCCTTTTATAAAAAATCCTTTTAAAATAATAATTGTCAGAGATTTATTGTATTTTCTTTGAACTTGGTTGAAGGCAGTGTATTACTATTAGTTTCTGCTTTAAATTTAAGCCTATTCTGTTTTAAATTCAAGTAAGATCTTAAACTTTGATTTTATTAAATACTGCAAAAATAAATTAATTTTTGTCATTATTAGATGATCAATATAATTATTGCTATCATAATATACTATGTAGTATGTAAATTTTTGTTAAGAATTGTTTTATACAAGAAAATAAGACTTATTATTAAGTAAACTGAACCTCATTTATTAAGTAAAGTTGTTTGAAATATTATCTTTTACTTACTTTCAAAGTATGGCATAATATAAATAACCTTTTATTAAATTTTTTTTGTTACACATTTTGGCACAGAAAATAAATTTATTGTGCTGAAATGTATAACAAAAAAGTCTATTAATAAAAAATTATTTGTGTTGTATCAAAATTTGAAAATAAGCAAAAGATAGTATTTTGAACATCTTTACTTAGTAAATAAGGTTTAGTTTACTTAATAAAAAACCATGTTTTATTGTAATATGTTTAGTTCATCAAAATATATATATTCATCAAAATATCTGCATTTACCTTATACAATCTTATTTTATAATTGATAGCTTATTAGTCAACTAATCAAAACTTCTTTAATAACTTTTGGTTTACATAATATCAATTATTATTATATATCAATACTCAATGATATGATTCTCTTTCTTCTTTTAATACTGAAAAAGTTATCAAACTATAGCAAAGCTTTTTAATAAAAAAGTCTATAGTCCTATAGGCATTAGTTATAAAATGCTTAAATATGCAGATACTACTTGCATTAAAGCTATAACTGCTTTGTTCAACTGCTATCTTGTTTCAGATCAAACTTCTAAATAATAAAGCCATAGCAGAATCTACTTTATTCCTAAATATAATATATTTGATAAAGACCTTAACCTTATTTGTCTAATAATATATTTACAAAGTTTATACAAAATTATTATTAATAGAATTAGTAATATATTTTTAAAACATTCTATACTTTTACTATACAACTATGTTGCTTTATCTAATAATAGCATTTTTACACCTATCTATATATTTAACAATATTACTAAGAATGCACTATGCAACCAAAAAACTATTTGGCTTTTATTTCAAGATATGAGTAAAGTTTATAATTTTATTAATCTAAATCTTTTTCAACATTCTCTTCAGTGTTTTGCACTTCTTAGTTCTATTATTAACACTATTATTAACTTATTTACTGATTGACAAAATCAAGTTATTACAAATCTTAGCCTTACACCTTCATATTCTATACTTAATAGTATTGATTAAGGTAAAACTATTACTTCTTTCTTGTAAAAAATTTATTATAACCTACTTATTTTATATATTTATAACAACTTTAATAGTTATATTACAAAAGTTTTCCAGTTAACTAATTTTAAAGATCTAATATATAACAAACTTGAATCACATTGCTTAGTTCTTATTTATATAAATGATACTTTTTAAATTGCATCCTTACAACAAAAGCTTTCATAAATTTTTATCATAGCAAAATCTTTCTATAATATGATTAACATTCAAATTAATCTTACTAAATCCATACTTACAACTAATAAGACTTTAACTAATTACAATCCTATTATATACAATAATTATTTACTTAATCTTTATTTTTTAAGTAAACCATTCAAGTTTTTAGGATGCTGGTTTATACTTAATAACAAACAAACAAAACAGACAAAGCTTATTATAGCTGAGTCTTTATATCTTATCAAAATTGCAAATACTAAACAAATTACTAATATATATATACAATACATTATTAATGCAATTATTATTTCTACAATTAAATATTGCCTTCATAATATAATTCTTAACCAAAATACTTATAACAAAATTCTTACAAACAATATTGAACTTGTTAAAAACAAAGCTAAACTTAGTAGTACAACTTTTACTAGTACTTTACTTTATTCTTAATTATATAATATCTGTAATATATAGGATATTCAACTACAACACTATATTATAAACTATATCAAAAGACTTAACACTTCTAATTTTCTTGATATTAGTATATATATTTAACTTCAGCAACTTCAAAATAATCTTTGATTATCTACTAGTATACTAATATACAACAATTTTACTATTTATGAACCAAATAAACATTTTACTAATTTTAAAATTATTTAATTTTTCAACATCTTGGTATATTATTTACTTCTAACCTAACTTATAACATTTCATATACTATCTAAGAGGGTTTTAGCTTATTAAAATCTCTTTTTTCTTTATATTCTAAATATCTAAAGTTTAAAAAACAACTCAAGTACTATGGTATTCTATATTTAGACCAACTTATTATATTTGATAATTTATGCTTACTGGATTGGAAACATATTTCTTTTTATATTTATAAAATTTTAAAAAGTAAATAATCTCTTTGGTTTACTTATTTAGAAAATCAAGTTATAAGTTATTTTTACAACTATATATTATATTCTCACTTATATTTACTTGACACTAATTACTATAGCTACACAACTGAATACTTCTTATTAAGTAAAAAATCTTAACTTATTATAGTATTTAATAACCAAATTATTACTAGTAAAGCTAGAAGACAACCTTCTTAATCTGGTACTGTGCTTATTACTTACTAGCAATATTAAATTAAATTACAATTTATCTGCTTATATTCTTTTGCATTCATTCAATTACATGCATGTTTTTACTATTTTCTTAATTTACAAACAATCAATAACAAATGTACAATTGCTATTTTTACTAATTTCTTAACTCAATTTTTTAGTTAAGTCAACATATATGACAAAACTCTTAACTTTAATGCCAATTATTTAGACTTCTTATTCTTAGTTGCAATTAGACATTCTATTTAAACTTTAAGTTTATCTCATATTATTATTTTAATACATTCAATTTTAACTATCTTTAAATCTTGTTTATTAATTTATAAACTTTAACAAATTGCTAATTATAATACTAATTAATAAGAACTTCACTTTTATACTAATGGCTCTATTATTAAATTAGGTACTTCTCAATGCTCTATAGGCATTAGATGGGTTTAAGTTGACAATAATTCTATATTGCATACATTTTAAACACAAGTTAAACTTTGGCCTTACTTATTTAAATTAGAACTTATTGCTATTTTATTAGCTCTTATTACTGCTTCTAGAAGCTGCACTGTAAATATATATACAAACTTTCAATTTGTAATTTTTATATATTAAAATCTTTTAAATTTTTTTACTACTCTATCATATATACATACACTATATTTTTTACTTTAAAACATACTTGTCAATTTTATTAACTTTTATAAAATTTAAATTATCTTTTACAAAGTTACTGTCTATCAAGATAATATATACAATAATCTAGTCAATCAACTTGCATGTAACTATTACAATCTGTTATATTTTACTTTTATGCCTTATAATATTTATAACTCAGTTATATTTTTATTCTTGAGAATTTTTCTCTAAAGCTATCAACTTATCATAGTATTTGTATAATTTGTCTTGCATACATTTATGCATTAAAGATTACTCAAAGCCATTTTTATAAATAGAAAAAAATTCTTAACTAAATTAACAGGCAAGCCACTTGGCTGTATATTGTTATAGAACAAATTATTATTATTTTATTATTATTAGTATTTATTATTATTATTATTATTATTTAATATTAGTTATTTCATTATTGTATTATTATTATTTGTAGTTGCTAGAACTTTTCAGTTGATTAGTAATCACTTAGTCACTTAGTCACTTAGTTACCTAGTCACCTAACTACTTAATTACTTAGTAATTAGTCATTTAGTAATTATTAGTTATTAGTTGCTAAAACCTTCTAGTCACTTAGTAATTATTTAGTTATTTAGTCACTTAATGCTTAGTCATTTGACCACTTAGCTACTTAGTTTACAGATATATAAATTCTGCTAAATTCTTCAAATGCAGAAAGCAATAAATACATCTTTTTTCTTTTAATATTGTAAACACATTTTGGAATTCTTTAGGAACAGAAACCTAAGAATAGCCTTTCTTGTTATTACTTTAATAAATAGCTTTTGACTATAAACTGTATTAATATTCTTTCTTTAGAGTAATTTCTACAGACAAGGTTTATCTTCTTATAGTAAAATAAAGTAAAGTTATTAGTATTGCATTATCTTTTTTGAACTGCCTCAGAGAAGAATATAGTTTCTTGACAATGTCTGACAGAAACTATACTTCTCTCTTGGATACTGCATATATCTGTAAGAGATTTCTTATGCTATGTCATTATTATAGTGTGAAAATTAAAAAGGCTTTTACCTATAACATTTGATGCTTTCTGGCAGAAAGGTTAAATTTTTAAAGGAAACAAGTTATCCTGAATGAGACATTTCTGGACATATTAGAAAAGTTATCCTGGCAAGAGACCCAAATGAGTATTAGTTATTCTGACAAGAAACCTGAATAAGTATTAGTTATCTTGACAAGAGACCTAGACAAGTATTAGTTATTCTGGCAGAGTTTTAGACATATATACACCTCTTCTTTTATATTTCTTACTGCTACTAAACTTCACAACAAGAACATCCAAAGCCATCAACAAGCACATCTAACTGAATCTCACCTTGTAGTAAACATACTTCAAGTACAGTATTTGAATTTATCTTGTCTTCAGTATTACTTTTCTCAATGTACTAGCTCTTGCTCAGATTTTGAATAATTTTGAACTTTGTACCAAACCAACTTTGCAGCTCAACATTATTTCTTCCATACTCAAAACAACTTTATTACCTTTATCATTCTATATTCAAATCAAATTACACTTCATCTTTGTATTAGAGATATTATTTTTAGTTGTTGATATTAACAAGATATTGGTGATTCTAAAACAAATACTTTAACTCTAGTTAGAAAATATATTAATCTTTTTTAACTTACTACTTTACCTTTTGAATACTAAAATGCTTTTAACTTTTACTTCAATGCTCCTCTAAATTTTAGTTTCGAAGAACTAAGAAAATTTAGTTGACATCTTGGAAATCTAAAAAGTTCTATTCTACTACCTACTACTGATATTACTTTTACTGATAATATTCTCTTTTTACACAACCCAGAAGATAGCTTAGCTTCTTATAGTGAATTAATTATATTCACTGAGCTCTCTGAAAGTCATTACATTTCTAATTGAACTTCACAAATCTCTTTATTAGCTACTAACAATTTAGAAACAGAAGAATATATTACTGCTTCTATAAACCTTACAGAAACCTCTAGCTTATACCATACTTTTACTAACTTATTTCAACTACAAACTTTTGAAAATAGTTTTTTACTTTCACCTTCATCTCAACTTGTTCTTCCTTTACTTCAACCTATCACTGTTCAACCTCAACCTATTTAATCTCAACGTTAGTTTCTTTCTCTACTTCCACCTATTCTTAATAACCTTCCTGACCTATCTGATAATATGATACAACAAGCTTTACAAGATGCTATATAAGCTATAACTAACCTTACTAATGCTCTAAATGGAAGTAAAAAAGCTCTTATGAAGGCTAACTTCTTTTATGATAATAGAACCCAAGACCCAAAACAATGGCTTAAAGATATTTAAAGAGCCACTACTGCTAACAAGTAGGATGCTGCTTGAAAATTAGAACTTATTTCTATATACTTAAAAGAAATTGCATTAGATTAGTGGCTAAGTCTTTACCCTGCTCTAAATGCTTTTAATGATAATGCCAACCAAGATAGAAGCTTTAAATATTTTTTTAGAATTTGCTTCTACATACTTAAACAAAAAGCTATTTGGCAGAAACAACTTTTTGATATTAAACAAGACCCAGATACAGTAAATGCCTATGTTAATTATTTTAGTTAATTGAAAAGACAAGTTGATCCTAGTGATGCTTTCTCTGCTAACTTCACCAAACAACTATTTATTCAAGAACTATGTCCTAAATTCTTTATCAATATGCAAGCTAGTAAACCTGCTAACCTAAATGCTGCTATTATCTCTGCAAAATGATAAAAAACTAGACATATAATGGTTACTAACACTATAACAGAAACAGACCAAGCTATTAAACAGCTAACAGACCAAATTGCCAAACTTAGTATCAACTTGGCACAGCAACAGCAACCACCCTAACCTCAATCTGCTAACTATGCAGTTATACTTAATACTAACAAGCCTTAAGTCAAAGATTCATGGCACTGTTACTACTGTGAATATATAGAACATTTTATTGCTAAATGCAGAACCAGACAAGCTGAACAATGATCCAACCAAAAAGAAAATTATAAAAGAAATAATAGATGCAACCAAAGGTCTTGCTCTCAAAGTCATAACAGAAATTATTATTAAAAACCTTCTAGAGAAAGAGGAAACTCTAAAGAAAGAAGTAGATACTCAAACTCTTATAATAGTAATTAAAGAAGAACTGGTTTTTACTTGTCCTTATTCTACTATAAAGATGTTAACTACCTTGTCTATGAAGATTTTTCTTCTACTTCTCTTGTTACAACATTAAAGAAATAGAAACAATTTCTTAACAACCTTTTTATTTGTACAGCTATGTCTGCCTATTTGTATAAAAAAGCTAAAAATACCAACCTAGTCCAATCATCTACTCATACTACCTTTGTAAAATGCAACATCCAACTTAGAAATAGATTCTACCAAGCTATTATTAATAATGGTGCTGTTATTAGTATGATTACTTATCAGACTGTCAAAAAATTAGAACTCAAGATTGAACAAGCCTCTACTAATCTAATTGTTAAAGCAACTAGTAATTTTACATACTCTCTAAGAATTATTAAGAATCTTTCTGTAGAAATAGAAGAAATAACTATTCCAATTACTGTTGAAGTTGTTCTTACTACTTCTTACTTTCTTTTTCTCAGTAATGATTGGTCCAAGAAAGTTGATGCCAGTTATAACTAGAAGAAAAGTGTTATTTATTCAAATGAAATAACAAAAAGGTTTTAGTATTAACAATCTATGAAAGTGACTATGCCTTATTTGCCTAATCAACAGTAATAAATCCAAAAGAGCTTGACCTTTATGAGCAAGAATTCTTTACCTTTCATAAAGCATACACTGCTCAACTTATCTCAAAAACAGACAATGAAGAATGGACCATCTACTAACTTTGATAACAAATGCAAACTACTTTATCTTGTGTATGTGGCAACTATAAATCCTCTAACCACCTCTTTGCTAATTGCCCTCAAAATACTTGCAACTATTGTTATTGTAAAGGACATATTGCTGTCTATTGTTAACTACAATCTTCTTAAAGTGAAACTTGCAAGAACTACCAAAGCCCTAAATACCTTTATTAACAATGTCCAGAAAATATTTGTCATAAATGCAACTCAATAGGACATATTGCTGTTGATTGTTCTTTAGCTCCTCTCAAGTGCCAGAATCAGATCTACTAATGTGAATGCAACTCTAATAAAGTTGAAACCCAAAGACAATACTATTATAGCAATCATTATATCCATTATTGCTGCCATTGTAAGAACCTTCAAAGATTAGAAACTCTACAAGAATTAGATAAAGTTCTTGTTTATAAAGGCTGCTATA
This sequence comes from Cetraspora pellucida, assembly GCA_910591915.1. Classification (NCBI taxonomy): domain Eukaryota; kingdom Fungi; phylum Glomeromycota; class Glomeromycetes; order Diversisporales; family Gigasporaceae; genus Cetraspora; species Cetraspora pellucida. The sequence continues at coordinate 6,224 of CAJVQA010006778.1, read as the reverse complement.
CTGACTTCTACCAAAGTTTTAATCATGATGACTCTAGAAGCTAGTACAATTATATCCAAAATGATGGATGTAAAACCTTAGTTAAATGCAAATTATGCAAACATGTTAAATCTAGAAACAGAATGCATAATTTAAAAGTATTATAGAGGAACTATGATTTTGTAAACTTGAATATTTATATACTTACAAAGCCAGTACAAACATCTTCTACAACTCTAAATATAACTTGTGAACCTGAATTAGACATTATACTGAGTCAACCAAATATGCTAAATTTTAATATAAAATGAACCAAACTTGTATTTTCTATCTTGCTAAAGTTTATTTGCAAGAAACAGACCTTACTATTACTGAAGCAATGAAATCTCAAGTAAATGATCAAAACAATTGATTATAGACATATAAAGAAATGAACCTTATATTACAAGCTAAATAAGCTGTTCTTAATGAAGAAGAGCAACTTCTTTAATAAACCTTGGCTAAGTTTTTTGATATTAGCCATCCAGAATTTGACTATTAGCTTGCTATTGCTAATCTTTATTAGCAGTTTAGTGCTTTTGTTGACTTTTGCAAAGAATGCTTACATGTTAAGCATCAAGATGAATTAGATGCCTATCAAGGATATTGTCAGAACTATGCTTCTCTACCAGTCCTTATCTATAAACCTCCTACATTAGAACCAGTAAACCTTTTTATACAGCTTCACTAATACAACTTTACCAGAACCAGACTTTTTGTAACCACAAGTTGTACAACTACAACAACAAGTTGAAACTCAGAACTAACTTATTCTACAGCTCCAACAGAAGGTAGAAAAGTTAGAAAGATTCACCTAGACCCTCCTACAAGTATTTTAACAGAATTTCCAAACCATTCAACAATAGTATACTTCTTTTGCTCAAGAATAGGAAAAGTCAATTTTTAGATCATCTTAGACAGGATGAAAAACTACCTGTTGAACCAGACAATATGTATCAAGTTTTTACAATTAACACTATGATCCCTTATAAAGAATATAGTGTTAGCTCAGAATTATCTAAATTAAACATTAGACTCTTAGATGCTAAACAAAGCAAACAATTTAGCCAGATGCTAATGGAGTTCTTAAATTTTTTTGCACAAAATGCAACAGAATTAGGATATACTGATCTTGTAACTTATTAAATCTATACAGAAGAAGGACTTTCTATTTGATCTCAACCTTATTCTTTTTTCTCTACAAAACAAATATTTATTAAAAAAGAAATCCAATAAATGCTTAATAGTAGACTTATACAACCCTTCTCTAGCCCCTAAACCTCATTAGTTGTATTAGTTCAAAAGAAAAATGGCAAATTATAATTCTGTATTGATTATTGTAAACATAATAGTATTACTAAGAAGATGCCTATCTCTTATCTCACATTGATAAAATGCTTAATACCTTAAAAAGATCTAAGTAGTTCTCTATACTTGAACTTGCAAGTAGATATTAGCAAGTTGTTATGCATTCTGTAAATAGAGAAAAGACTGCTTTTGTTACTCAATATAGTATTTACAAGTTTAATGTAATGCTTTTTGGACTATGTAATGCATTTGCAACATTCCAACAATTAATAGACAGAGTATATTAAGATATTGCATAAAAATTTGTAGTAGTCTATCTTGACGATACTATAGTATACTCCAAGATCTTTAATGAATATTTAGAATATTTATAACAAACTTTTATTAAAATCAGAAAAGCCAGTTTACAATTAAACTTAAAAAAGTGTAATTTTTAAATGCAAAGTTTACCATTCTTAGAACATATAGTTATCTCTATTGGAATAGCCCCTGATTCTTAAAAGATAGAAGCTGTTTAAAAGATTCAATCACCTAATAATGTAATCCAACTATATTTATTTTTAGAACTTATAAGTTACTATTAACAGTTTATCTATAACTTTTCCAAAGTAGCATAGCTTTTAAATCAATTACTATGTAAAGAAACTCCTTATATATAAGGTGAACTACAACAGGAAGCTTTTGAAGAATTAAAACAGAGACTTACTACAGCCTTTATATTAAAGTATCCTGACTTTGATAGACTATTTATTTTAGCTACTAATGCCTCTTATTATAGATTCAGATCTACTCTTAGTTAATTAGATAAAAACAAAAAAGAACATCCTATAGCCTATGCAAGTATAAGCTTAACCAAAAGAGAAGTTAATTACAATATCATTAAACTTGAATGTGCTGCAGTTGTATGAGCTATTAAATATTTTCATAAATATCTTGAAACTGCCAAATTTATTCTCACTATAGACCTCTCTACTGAACCTAAAGGATACTTAGGAAGATGAATTCTAAAACTTCAGCCTTATAACTTTAAAATTATCTATAAACCAAGAAGTGTTTACTTCAATGTTGATGCTCTATCTTGACTTTAGACACAGACTTCATATCAAAACTCTTCCTTATAAATTTGAACCTCTATTATAATTTATATAATTATATAAAATCAAATAAATTATCTGACTCTTTATCTTAGAAACAGATTAAACAAATACAACATCATAGGTTTAGGTCACAGATAACTTGTCTAAGCCTCTAATCTTAATATCTTATAGATATAAAATTTAAATATAAAGTTTTTCTGTATATTTTACTTGTAAAAAGTTTAACTGAGTTTTAATAAAGATAGAGGCATGGCCTTACTATTAATATTTAAAAAAAAAACAAATACAACATCATGCTAGACATTTTTTTAAAGAAAGAACTATTATACAAGAAAAACAAAAAAAACTCTTAGTATCCTCTTTGTGTTATCAAATAGAATAAAGTAAAATCTGTTTTGTATATAATGCATAAGATCCTACTACAAAACACTTAGGAACAGATGCTATGTACTATAAAATAGCTAAATAATATTATTGGGACCAAATGTATTAAAATATACAAGAATATATTAAATCATGTGAAGAATGCCAAAAGAAACTAAAAGGCAAATGAACTGAACCTTTTTATTTTATTCAAATAGGACAAGCCTTTGAACAAATTAAAATTGATCTAGTAAACCTTTATCAATTATTAAACAAAATAATTAATATATTATTGTTGCTACTAAGTATTTAACAAAATGGTTAGAAGCCTGTGCAATACCTAATGCTAGAGCAAATATCTTAGCTCAATTTATTTTTAAAAAAATTATTTGTTAATATGAAGCATCAAAGATTATTCTTTCTAATCAAGGAAGAAATTTTATTAGTGAAACTGTTCATATTCTATGTAAAAAGTTTTTTATTAAACATAAGTTCTCTTTGCTATATCACTTATAGACAAATAGAATGGTTGAACATCTTAACTAAACTTTATATAAATCATTCACTAAAATAAAAGGAGATAATGACTGGAATTTACATATATCTGCTGTACTGCTTGCTTATTAAACAAAGAAGCATGCTACAACTGAATATACTTTTTTTTAGCTTGTATACAAATAATAAGCTGTTCTTTTAATTGAAGTTTTACTACCTGTTGAACTTCCATAAAGAAACAAAATACAGCTTACAAGATAGCATATTGCACTGAGCATTCGAGCTTATTAATAAACTATCTGAATTGCAAAATAATGCAAGAGAAAAAACCAATAAAGTATAACAGAAACAGAAAAATACTTTAATACCAAAATCTATTATAAAATATTCGAAATAGATAACAAAGTATAAATAATTAGAAAAGATATAGAACATTCTCGATCAGCTAAATTTAAAGATAAAAGAACTAGACCCTTTATTATTCAAGAAAAATTAAATAATAGTACTTATAAACTTTGTAATAACAAAGAAAAAATATTGCAAAAGTACTATAATAGTAATCATATTACTAAATATTATGAAATACAAACATAAAAACCTTTTGTTCTTATCGAATAATTGGAATTTCTGGAAAAAATTTCCAAAACCAAAGAAAAAGACAATAATATTATACAAATTTTTTAATGTTACAATTTATTTGAAGATTGTGATACTCGAAAATTTATATAAACACTTTCAAATTAAACAAATTTTTCTAAAAATAGAATTTTTAAAGCTACAACCAGAAACAGTAATTATTTTAAACAACTTTCTTTAAATCTAAAAACAGGACTCTGCATCTCAAAATTATTTAGATATATTATCTCAAAATATTATTCTTTGAAATAATAAAAAACCAAAAAAAGTTATTAACTTAAATCCTGTAATAGAAACCCTTGTAGAATTCAATATTGATAAATTTTTACAATTAGAAAAAGTACAATCTTTTCTAATCAAGACTTCACTTAATAAAGTAACTACTGAGTTAGAAAGTAACAATACTAACCATCTAACTCAAATAATAAATGATTTGAAACAGATACCAGTACCAACAACTCAAAGTATAGCCAATCCTTTTTCTAAAAAAAAAACATAAAAAGAACAAGTTAATCGAATCTTAAAGTTCTTATCCACTTCTGGATGTACTTAACATAATCTTAATAAGAAAATAGAAGCTTATTACTACTTAGAACAAATAATCTTTAAGTCCAATAATTCTTCTAATATTAAAGACCTTATTCAAAATGCTCAAATAACAAGAAGAGCAAAAGATACTTGGAAAGATGCTCTTAGAATATACAAAGTTCTCAAATTGTAATTAAGAAAAATAATCTTACAGTTGAAGTATATGACTGCAATACATATTATTAAGTTGCTAGATAATAAGTATACCCAACTTCTTGAATCAATTAGAATATAGAAATTTACAGAGTAAATTTTTAAAAAAAATAGAAATGTTATAAAACGAATTATTATTATATTATTATTATTAGTATTTATTATTATTATTATTATTATTATTTAATATTAGTTATTTTATTATTGTATTATTATTATTGGTAGTTGCTAGAACTTTTTGGTTGATTAGTAATTGCTTAGTCACTTAGTTGCTTAGTTGCTTAGTCACTTAATCACTTAACTACTTAGTCACTTAGTAATCAGTTGCTTCATAATTATTAGTCATTAGTTGCTAGAACTTTCTAGTTGCTTAGTAATTACTTAGTTACTTAGTCATTTAGTCACTTAGTTACTTAATGCTTAGTTACTTAGTTATTTAATTGCTTAGTTGCTTGGTTGCTTAGCTCACAGATATATAAACTCTGCTAAATTTCTCAAATGCAGAAAGCAACAAACACCCCTTTCTCTTTAATATTATAAACACATCTTGGGATTTTTTAGGAACAGAAACCTAAGGATAGCCCTTCTTGTTATTACTTTAATAAATAGCCTTTGACTATAAACTGTATTAATACTCTCTCTCTAAAGTAATTTCTACAGCCAAGATTTATCTCCTCTTAGTAAAATAAAGTAAACTTATTAGTATTGTATTATCTTCTCTGAACTGCCTTAGAGAAGAGTATAGTTTCTTGACAATGTCTAACAGAAACTATACTTTCCTCTTGGATATTGCATATACTTATAAAGAATTTTTTGTACTGTGTTATCTTTATAATATAAAAATTAAGAAGGCTTTCATCTATAACAATATAAATAATAATTAAAAAATTTTAAACTTTTCATATAGCTTTTAATCATCTACTCTTAAGTCTTTTAGAATTAAAATTTTATTAGATGAACTCTTTGTTCTACATACTTTACATAAACATTATTACCTACTTATCACCAATATCATCATACTAGCTCTTATCTTTATTGAACAACTTGCTCATCTGATCAACTATTAAATAATCATATAAATGACTCATTATAATATACTTTTAATATTACTACTCTTAATACTACTTTTGAAATTATTACTAACTTATATTATCAAATTAAACAACATATTGCATGTCTACTTACAGTATACTAAACCTATCTTCAATTTTCTTAACTTTATTAGGCTTAGTACCAAATAAAATTATTACTCTAGTCACAGACTTATCATTTACAAAAATATCTATAACACTTATTACTAAATTCTTACTTCATCTTAACTAACAAATCTATTACAAAATTTGAATTTCTTACTGTATTTCAAGATCTATAATTTATCTTTCTACTTCTAATTTGCTTTTTAATTCTGCTTTATAATTATTGCAATCTTTTTCTCCTAATACTATTAGCTCTAAGATTAACTTTTAATATTGGTCATCTTATTAAGCATAATACATCAACTTGATACATTTAAATTAAAATGTAATTACACAAATTTTACATATTAACTTACAATTAAATAAATAT
>CAJVQA010006777.1:0-14522 GCA_910591915.1 Cetraspora pellucida | reverse complement strand
AGTCATCCTACTGCAAAACATTTAGGAATAGATGCCATGTATCATAAGATCTCAGAAAGATATTATTGGGATCAAATATATAAAGACATTAAAGAATATATCAAGACTTGTGATCAATGCCAAAGAAGAGGCAAAGCTAAAAGAAAAGAACTTTTACACCCTATAAAGATAGGACAAGCCTTTGAAAGAATTGGAATTGACTTAGTAGAACCTTTATTTATTACTATTCGCAATAATAGATACATTATTGTTGCAACAAACTATTTAACTCAATGGCTAGAAGCTCAAGCTGTGTCAGATGCAAGTGCTTTAACTCTTGCAAAATTTATTTTTACAGAAATAGTTTGCAGACATGAAATACTTAAGATCATTCTTTTAGACCAAGGACCTAACTTTTGAAGTGAAATGATTTGAGTTCTATGTGAAAACTTTCTTATAAAACATAAGTTTTCATCATCATATCACCTACAGACAAATAGTATAGTAGAAAGGCTAAATAGAACATTGTGTAAATCTTTAGCAAAAGTAGGAACCAGTGAAAATTAGGATATAAATCCTCTTGCTATGCTTTTTGTTTATCAAACTAAAAAGGATGCTACTACTGAATATACACCTTTTCAGCTAACTTATAGAAGACAAGCTGTATTACCTATAGAATTAATTCTGCCAATAAAAGAAACTAATGCAGAAATAAACTTAGAAGACAGTATTTTGTTACAAGCTTTTGATTTAATAGACAAACTATCAGAAGCACAAGAACAAGCCAGACATAATACAAAAGTATCACAAGAAAAACAAAAGAAAGACATAACAGAAGACTAAGACCAGAAGAATTTGAAATTAGAGATAAAGTTTTAATCCAATGAAAGAATATAGAAGCTTCATGTTCTGCAAAGTTTGAAGATAAAAGAACTGGACCATTTACTATCTATACTAAACTAGAAAATGATGCTTATCAGCTTTGCAACAATCAAGAACAAATTTTACAAAAATACTATAATAGTAATCATTTAGAACAATATCATGAATGACAAAATTAAGAACCACAAGTTGTTATTAAAATTGTATCCTATGAAATATAATATTTTATTATTATTTCTATAAACATTACTTATTTATTTATTACTTATTATTTTATTAATTATTATTTTAATATTATTACAAAAACTTAGTACAAAAAAAAAAAAAAAAAAAAAATCGATTATATTTCAAATAAAACTTTATTATTATTATTATTATTATTACTATTTACAAAATATTACAAAAATATTTTTGGCCCTCTCTTTCCCTCAACCTCTTTCGCAACTCCTGAACCTCATCTTCTAAATTTGCAACCTGAACTTGTAGCAAATTTCTTTTAGTAACTACTCACTTGTGAATAGTACTTCATTGCTATTTTTGCTAGATCACCTCGAAATTTGGAGGAGCCCTTTTACTTGCTTCAGCCTTCAAATTTGCAACTTGATTTTGGAGAAAGGACAAACAAGCAGAAATTGCTTGACTTTTGCTTTGTCAAAGCATCTATAAAGCAAAAAGTTAGAAAATAAATTCTAAATAATATACTTTAAATAATAAAAGAAAAAAATTGAAAATAGTCAAGTGTTGGCCACTACCTAACTGCAAGAAAAGAAAAGAAGAATAACAAAAGAGAAATTGTCTACTAAGGCCAAAACAGATTATCTGCCCAGCTCACCCAAGTAGATGACTGGTCTTATTCTAAAGTGCCTTAATATTAGACAGGACAAGCTTACAGCCCGAAAAGTATACACACCTTAGCGAAGAACAAGAGATAAAAAAACAAGTTTATCAATGAGAAAGGTTTTTTGACAAGAAAACTAATAGAAAAGAAAAGAAGATTAAAAGTTATATAGACCAAAACACAAAGAAAAATTGAACAGAATAAATAACAAAAACAGATAGAACAAAAAATTAGAATTTTATTGATAGACAAAGAACAATCACAACAGAAACAATGTGATTACTAAATTTAGAAATAAATGAACCAACTAGAACAAAGTTACTAATTTTAGACAAATTAGTAAATAAGGTTCGGAAACCTCACTTTTTAAGGAAAGAAAAATACAAAAAACACTATAAATCACAAAAATAGAACAGACTAAACATATGGTAATACAAATTTTGCCAAATTTTAGAACAAAGAATTGTTTAACATGTATTGTAAACAATAGAATACAAAGAAGAAGTATGTGTTTAACAAAATTTAGCTACTATTAAATATGAAACAGCATAGGTTAAACAAAATTAATAAGAGATAGCATGAGTTAAATGGATTACAAATTACTGTGCCAAAGATTGCTTGGCATAGGAGCATGAAGAGAATTTTAACAAATATAAAAAGGCCAAAGAAATGCTTTCTTTTAACATTAATTTTCTCTATACTTTTGAACTAAATCTCTAATAATTTTGACAACAATGAACTCATCACAGGACCTACCAATATGGGTTACCTCACAAATCTACTACAAAGCCCTTGAGTTACAGGACTTCTGTAAACAGGTTCAACACCTAGGTACTATTATATGTAAAGCTAATAGTACTACTTTTATCCTTAATATGAAAACCTCATACATATTATCAACAATCTGTAATGATGATCTGTTGACCAAAATAAAAATGGATTTACTAAACATAACACCAAATCAGATTTTTCCAGTTACTGTACCAATGGCTATCAATATATCATGGGAAAATTGTTATACCAAAATTACTAAGGAATACTAGTTGATTGCATGCCTATCTAACTATAACCAAATATATTGCTTAGCTTACAGCTATCACCTAGGAGCCCTGTTATTAGAAAAACCAGATCATAACAAGTCTATAAAGGCAAGTAAAATTAAGGCCTGGACTATAACTTATCGATTGTTCAAAGCCATTACTATGAACAAATATATCAAACAAAGAAACTAATTCTAAAACATATTAGTGATATGAGTGAAGCCAAGTTTAATCAATTAGTTAACTTTTGTGAATAGTACAAAAGTCATGAGAATTTTGTAGAACAAAATTCTTAAGAGGAAAAAAATATTACAAAGTAGATTTTAGCATAGTATATTATAAATAGCATTAGTAGTTATATATATTCTTTATTGTATTTTATATCTTATATTTATTACTATTAGTTATTAGTTATTAGTTAGTCAATAGTTATATTATATAGTAGATAGATAAAAGGATCCTAATTGGCTATTAGAAATGTGGTACAGCCACATAACACTGAGTAACATCTGTGATGTTACTATTGTTTTACAAACCCCAAGTACTCTTGTACAAGTTTTATGTATTCTAGCACCAAATTACTGTGCCAAGTATCACAGCACAAGAATCCCAAATATCCTTGACACAAACCCCAAGTGTTCTCACACGAACTCCAAGTATTCTTGCACAAATTCTAAGTGCCTTTGCATGGATCTAAGTGCCTAAACACAAGCCCCAAGTGTTTCAAGCACAAATAACAAATAATATAAACAATATTCCCAGTTGCCTCTGCACAATCCCCACTACCTCCAAGGCACAGTATTATTAATGTTGTTCGAACCTCTATTGCCCAAGTACAATGATATTTAATATTGTTTGAACCCTCGCTATTCCGAGTACAGTATCAAGTAATATTGCTCGAATTCCCACTACCCCCACTAGGTAAAAAGATATATAAAGAGTAGCTTCCACTCTTTTCTGCCAATTCTAAGTTTCTATACTTTAACCTAGACTCTTTTACCTTTACTCTTAACTTGTAAAAGTGATATTTCCCCTCTAGGATAATTTCTATAGGCAAGGTTGTCACTGTGTATTTATTTAATAAAAGTTAATTTATATACTGTTACTATCTCGAACTATTTGCCTGCTGCTGTGTAATAAAGTGAACTACTACACCTCCACCCCGTATATATTTGCAATAGTCAATTACTGTACTAGGTAACCTTGTTACTTAGTTGTATTGTACCAAGAAGGCTGCAACCCTGTAACAACATCAAAAGAATAAAAAAAAGTTTTCAGAATAGAAATAATTGGATTATAGTAGACTTTGATTACAAATATAGTAAAAGAACAACAAATAAGAAAATGTTAAAAAAAGAAGATAATTGATATAAATTCATTCCTATAAAGGCAAAAAAACAAAGAAGTAGTCTTAGCTATAATACAAATAGAGAAAGGCAAACCTAAAATTTTAAAAACAGCACAGCTAAATGAACAGTACTAAATTTACAAAAGACTAAATACATACTGCATTTCACAAAGCAAACAAACTGTACCAATTTGTACCAAAAGAGAAAAAAGAGAATAGAGAATCTAAACTATTTAACTATATAGTATTTACCAGCAAACATTAGCTATAAAAAAATTTAATTTATATGTAAAAGTATTAGAAATGCAAAGTTATAAGAATTAAAAGGTCTTAGTTTAAAGCTCTAGCAATAATTGAAACAACAATCAGAAACTATACTAAAATGCCTTGGTCATTTTTATTGGACAACAACAAATTGGTACAAGTGACACAAGGTAAAAAAGATTATAAGCAAAAAAATAAACATAGTTATTTTATAGCAAAACTATTAGAAGTACCCAAATGAGCTTCTGAAGTTTTCTTGCTAAAAAGTCTTAAAAATAAAAAAGCAAAATTAATATTTATGCCAATTAATAGCAATAGTAACACCAAAGAGTTTGCAATTATCATCTTTACAAACCAAGAGAATTTAGAATCAGCACAATCAAAACCATTATGATACTACAATCACTCAATCTTTTGAAAAGATTATGAAACAAGAAAAGCATTAAAAGAAAAAAGTAAACTATTAAGAAAGAAAATTTGAAGCAACAAAGAAGAAGATAACCAAAAAATAGAATATGAATATAGCACAAAGAATTTGAACAAGAATTCAAGAACCAATCAAGAAAATAAAAACAAAGAATTACCAAGAAAAGAAAAAAAACTATCAACTAAAGACTTACTATTAGAAATTATTAGCAGACTAGACAAACATGAAATACAACATGAAGCAAAACTCAAGTTAGCAAGCTCTAATTTTGCAAATCATTCCTAGAAACTATCAAGATTAAACCAACAATCTCAAATATAAAGCCAAGCTTCTCATCACAAAATAAAAGAAAAAGAAATAACTTAACACAAAAAAATGCTTTATATTTGAACAAAGAAACAAAAGACAATAAAAAGAAGTTACTAAAGATAGGAAGAATATATATAAATAAAAGAATTAAATTGAATTTGGCAATATACAATATTAATGAACTTAAATCAAATAGCCAAAAGTTAGAATCACTGTATAATTAGTAATTAACAATAAACTAAACATAGTAGGTCTAGCAGAAATAAACATTTCAGTTAAAGAAAGTTTTTTTTTTAGAAAAGAATTTAGAAGAGTACAAAAGTATCTGGTCAAGTGCAAATTTTAATAAGAAGAAAGGTTCAGGAGTGAAATTATTAATTAACCAAAAATAGAAAAAATACTTAGGCCACTTAGAAAGAACAAATAAATATATGATTTCTGCTAGCTTTTTTTTTAAGCAGCTTGAAATTATAATTATAATGGCCTACTTACCTTCAAACAATAAAGAAAAAAGAAAAATAATTCAAAAGTTAATAATTAACAAATATGTTAAAAGACTATCAAGAACACAAATAGTAGTTATGAGAGACTTTAATATAACAGTAAATTTGAACTTAGACAGACTGATAAACCAAAAGAAAAAACAAGCAAAGCCAGATCCACTGCTTAGCTAGCTAGAAAGACAAGAGTTTAGTGATACATTTAGAGTAATTAATCCAAATACAAAAGAGTTCTCATAGTCTGAACATGGATCAGAATCAAGAATTGATTATATTTGGGTTACAAAAGAATTAGCAAATGATCTCTATAAAGTAGAAATTCAAGAAATAAACACTTGTACAAATAGTGATCACAAGGCAGTTATAGCAAAAATAAAATTAAGCCACTTGATTATACCATATAGTGCAACAGAAATAAGAAAAAAAAATTATAAAAGAACAGTTTTTTTTTATAATAAAGCAACCAAAGAAGACTAGGGGAAATATAGACAAGAGCTTGATTCAGTATTAAAAAAGAAAATTAGCATTTAAGATTTGCAATAGTTTTTACAAACAAATAAAGGTATTAAAGAATATGACCAATTAAATAACTAATAGAATATAATTAGCAATAGTATTATTGCAATAGCAAGAAAATATATTCCAAAAAAGAAAATCTCAAATATTTTAAGTGAAAAAAACAAAAAAACAAAAGAAGCTCAACTAGGCAAAACTTTTATACAATTGGAAAGATGAATTAGTATAGGAAAAATAAACATCAAACTAGGGTTTTTAAAAGATAATATAGATGAGCTAAATGAAAAAATTAGATTTATTAATAAGCATCACAAAATTTATATAGACTTAGCATAATTATGGACACATAAGCTTATTGAAGATCTAAAAGATTAGTGAAGAATACTCTGAGCAAGAAGAATCAGTAAACTAAAAAAACAAAAAATAAAAAAATAAAAGACAATATAGAAAGAAGATGCTAAATAATTGATGAAAAACAAGACAAAATGCTAGTAAGCCTTTTAGACAAACTAACAAAAAAAATTTAACTAACAGACTCATTAATGAAGAAGAAGAACAAAGAAGCCTAGTTATTAAACTAGCAGAAGTATTTATAAAAACAAAAGAACACTACTAACATCAGTTTAGACTATATTATTTTAATCAAAATATATGTAAAGAAAGATAGAAAGAAATATATAAGCTAAAAGAGTTTATCAAAAAAAAATAGTACAAAGATTTTAACCAAAATATTTCTAAAGAAAAATTGAATAAAATAATTCAAGAGCTTAAAAAGAAAACAGTACTAGAAATTTCAGGCATCACATATATGCTAATCCAAGCAGCTAAAGTCAAAGCACACAAAATTTTTAAAACATTTGCTAAAATTTGTATCAAATCAGAGTTAATACCAAAAAAGTGAAAAATATTGCAAATTTATCCAATTTCAAAAGAAGATGAATGGCACTACAATCTTAGTAATGTCAGACCAATAGCTCTACTAGAAACATTTTGAAAATATATAACAAAGATTCTAATCAGAAGATTAGCTAGAATATTTTGTCAAAAAAATATTTTTAGAGGTCCAAACTTTGCAGTACTGCCAGGAAATTTAACAAAAGAGCTAGTGCATATTATAAACATGTTAATAGAAGATGCAAAAGAAAACAATAAGGAGCTCTGATTAGTTTTACAAGACATGAAAAAGGCCTTTGCTCAGTATCATTAATAGTCTTAAAGGCAGCCATAGAAAAAATTAAACTTCTAGAAATAACAATCAAAATAATCTTAAATCTTTTTCAAAACAGACAATTCAGAATAATTATACACTGAAATTATACAGAAGCATTTGTAATAAATAATAAAATAAAGCAAGGTGAGGTGCTTTCATTTTTAGTATAAAGAATTTTTATGATTCATTGTTTAAGAGAATCCAAAAAGATCCAAACCTAGGCTATATAATAGAGGTCTCAAATTCATACAACAATAGTTTAAACTATTCAACAAAGACAAGCTGAAAACAAGCAGTAATAGTATTTGCAGATGATACAACATGAATAGCAAGTAGTTGAAAGCAAATGAAGCAAACATTACAAATTGCAGAAGACTTTTTTGAACTAAACAACATCCAAATATATGGAAAAAAATCAAAGCTAATAATTACAAATTCAAGTGAACCTAAAGAGAATAAAAAAATCAAACTTAGTAATGAATAAATATATAAAGAAAAAAGACCAAAATTACAAGATTTTTGAAAATTTGGCTTAACAGCAAACTCAATAAAAACCAAATTAAGTTAAGAGCAAAAGAATTAGTATATTAAACAACAAGGCTTTTAAATATTAAAAAAATAACAAGCATGCAAGTATTATATATAAACAATATGTATATAGTGCCAAAGTTAACTTATATATTTCAAATAACAAAATTGTCTAAAAGAATAATAGAGGCTATTTAAAGTTCAATAATAGATTTAGCCAATACAAACTAGGAATCACAAAAACAGTAAACAATAACATAATCATACATAGAAATATGAGTAACTGCAATGCACTATAGAATTAACTAGTAATAAAACAAATTACAAGTTTATATGCAAAACTTAATTCAACTAGGCCAAAAAAGATTCTTGCAAAAATTAGAGTAAACTAAAGCCTTCTGCTTATAGGCACAATGGAGAAGAATTGGCATAAAATTATACCAAAAGTATGTAGCAATTTATGAAAAAATAATATAGCATATCAAACAATATTAAAAGCAAAGGACTTGCAAATATTATTCTATTTCAACAATATAAACATTAAGAAGAAAAATAAAGAATTAAGAATTGCAGAAGTACTAAAAAACAAACTTATTCTTCAGATAGCTTTAGTGCTAAAAAAACTTGACATAACTTCAATAAATCAGCTTATTAATAAAGCAAAAGACAATATAATCTTTTGGCATCAACTTAAATTATTAAGAAGAGAATCAAGCAAAAATAGAACAGCCAGCTAGTTTAAGAAAATTGAAGAAATGATATTAGAAGACAAGAATAATAGACAATTAAAATCTAAATATATATTACTAAATAGAAACAGAAAGGCACTTCAAACACTACTCAATAGTTGTTCAAGAGACAACAGAAAAAGAGAATAGATAATGCTAAAATTACCAAAAAGAAAAGAAACTAATAATTTATTAATAAGAAAAGTAGTTATGAATACACCAAACAAAGTAGTCTTGATCATATAAAAAAACTAAAAAGTTGTAAAAAATAAAGTTATAGAGAAGAAGTTCAAGGTTCACTATTAAGATTTATTAGAAAAAGTGAAAACTCACTACTTATAATAGACAAAAAAATGATATATGGCCAGTAGCAAGAAAATAAAACTAAAATAAATGAGTTAGAAACATAGCTCAAAGATATAATATGATATGATTTGAATATAGAATTAATAAAATAACAGTAAAGGTATGGTGACTTAGTGAAGTGGATAAGTTGTCATACCTCCAAGTGGTAGGTTGTAAGTTCAAAACTCATCGATGATGAAATTTGGATAATCATCTATGTAATATATAGATAGTATTATGGTGATAGCATTCTGTCGATCAGTTGAAATAGGATATCTGTAACTATGGTCACATCAGCATGACTGGCAGGTCTGGAGCATCTGTGTAACCTGTTACACAGAGGAATGCAAACCAGTATCGGGCAGTGCAAACCTAAAATAAGTCCTCGGGCTATATAAATCTGTAGAACTGGGAAGCCAGAGCCCACTTGGAAATTCTGAGCAGAGAGGTAACATGGATCTTTGATGATACTACTGTAAAAGCTAGATCTAAAAAATGGATACCAATGTGAAGGATTCAAGTAGGCAAGAACCTTGAATAAGGGGTACCATCAACCAGGCTGCCAGATTTCAGACCGGAGGAAAAGGATATTAGGCTGGCTTCAATATATCAAGAACAGGTTATAGTCCTTCTAGACTATCTGAATTAGGAGTCTAGATTCAAAAGCAGGAGTATATTAAAAGTACTAGGAATATGCTGTGAAGTCAGTACTGGGGTCTGGGTGAACTCTGTAATGGTAGGCTGTGTTAATGTTCTAAAAGTAGATAGATAGTTAACAACAGGAGGCCCCTTGCATCTTACTGGCAAGTGACATACTCTAAAATATGTAACAGCCTAGGAACCAGTATAAAAAGAATAGGTACCATACTGCTCAGACAATATACCGAGTAGGTATATACGGGAGGTTAGTTGGAGATTTCAATATGACAAGGCGAATGATCAGAGGGTCTAAATGGATAATCTCCTAGTAGGTTATAGATACGGCATCTAGTGTAGAACCTTAGGGTGGACTACTTAAATAGGCAACCAAAAGTTGCACATGTGACTAGCTGTACTCTTATTTCTGTAAAAATAGTTGTAATAGCTAACCTGATATAAAAGTCAATAAAGTATCGCTACAAATATGGCCTTAACAAAAAAAAAAACAAAAAACAAAAAAAATAAATAAAAAAATAAAATAAAATAACAGTAACTAAACAAAGAAATAAAAGAATTTTTTATTTTCAAAAATCAAAAAAACAAATTAAATCTAGATAAAAAACTTATCTTTTATCAGATGGTTTACTTAAGAAAGTAGCAACAAACAATGCCTCAAATATTGACTATATAGAAGCAGACTAGATACAAGTTGGTGCAAAAAAAAAATAATTGATGAAGATGCTTTAGATGTCTAAAATTGGCCTTCATCAACAAAATTAGAACTACTAGTGATTTGGTTAGTAATTTTTTTTTTTTGTTTATGCTAAGGCTATAGTTATCAGCAGTTATTGCCTTTATTGTATTTTAATTATGATTATATAACTTGTACAAGGTAAGTATACAACTAGCCATATATACAACTTTTGGTTATCTATTTTAAGTAGTTCACCCACACAGCAGGTTTTACACTAGTTGTTATACCTGCAATCTACTAGAAGATTATTTATTTAAACACTCTGATCTCTATACTTATACTGACAAATAGCACATAATTTTCCATACATCTAAGTGTCATCTAACTTAACTATAACCTTCCTGTCTATACATCTGTTAAGTTATTACATATTTCAAAATATGTCATCTAACTGTAGGGCTTTAGAGAACCTTTTTGCTAACTAACTACCTATATTTAGTCTCTTGTTAACAGGGCTTACTTTTGCAGAGTTTACTCAGACCCTAGTATCAACTTTATAGTATATTTTTAGTATTTATAGTATAACCTGTTTCCAAACTCAGACTTCCAATCCAGATAGCCTGATAGAACTATGACCTATCTCTAGTACTCCAGAATCTGACTTCTAAGATTCTTTTTCTCCAGTTTAAGACTTCTAGCAGTCTAATTAGTAGTACTTCTTATTTAAAGTTCTTGCCTTCCATATTGGTATTTATTTCCTAAATCTAGCCTTTACAGTAGTACTGTCAAAAATTTGTGCTACCTCTCTACTTGGGTTTTCCTAAGTAGGTTTCAGCTTTCTAGTTCATAAATTTACATAGTAATAAAAACTTATTTTGGGTTTTCACTGCCTGATGTCAGTTTGCATTTCTTTGTATAACTTTAACATTGCACAGATGTCCTATGACCTGCCAGTTATTTGATGCAACTGTGTTACAGGTACTGATTCCAACTGATAAATGGAGTGCTATTACTATAATACTGCTTACTTTCTATAATATTAACATAACATAGATAGTTTTTTCAAATTTTTACCATTGGTAGGTTTTGAATTCTCAACTTATCACTTGGAGGATTGACAACTTAACCACTTTACTAAGTTGCCACACTCCTAGTTAATAATTTTAATAATATCAAAAAAAAGAAGAATTAAGATTTATACAGATAGTGCAGCAGCAATATTAGGTCTTAAAAAAGGAAAAAAGCTAAAAATAAATAAACAATAAATCAAAAAAAAGAACTATAACTTGAAAAAACTATAATAAAGTTACTCAAATTAAAGAGATAGAGTTATAATTAGTTAAAGTTAAGAGTCATAGTAATAACAAATAGAATACTAGAGTAGATAAAATAGCAAAAGAAAGAAGTAGTATAGAAAATAGTAATAAGATTATAGTAATGCTACCATTTAGTTCAAATGTATTATTCTGTTAGAAAGAAACAATTGTAGAAGGGCCAACAAAACAATTTGTTAAAGACATCTTAGATTTTAAGGTTAGCTTAGAATGGTGATTTATATCAACTGTTCAAAAATTAGAACCAAATAAAAAAAAAGAAAAGCATAACTAAGTATTACTATGAAAAAAAGTCAGAAGTCAAAACAGAGTCAGATGTACAAGTATGAAAAAGAATAAAGAAAGTGCAACTCTATTTAAATGCATTAATGAAAAACTACTAGTACTGAAAACTTTAGTGAAAAGATGTCCAAACATATTCAAAAGGTCATATTGCATTCTATATAATAAAGACTAAGAAAAAAACCATAAACACTTAGCTATATATAAAGGTTATAAAAAAGGTTGGGCTATTACAGAAAACTTAGCTATTAATTTGGCCTAAACAGTGCTTTCAGAAGAAATTCTAAAGAAAACAAGCAAACTGGAACTAATAGAAATCTTATAAAGAAATTTAGCAAAAGGAAAAAAAAGAATGTAGATCCAAAAACATAAAAGAGCTAATCTAAAAAAAAGCCAAAATAATAATACAAAGCCTTACCTAAATCTTCAAAGAATCTAAAGAGTTTATAACAATATAAACAAATACAGTATAGAATAGTTTCTTTGAAAATATATGAAAAAAACACTATAAAGCAGTTATCAGCTAAGAAAAGACAAATAAAATTAGCTCTGTAGACAAAAAAAAGAAAGAAAACAGTTTAAGAAGTGATACAGTAAAAAGTTTGATAAAAGAAGTAGATGAAAGAGTTTTAGAGAAGAATTAAGACCAAGTTATAAAAAAAAAAAAAAGAAAAAAAAAAAATACAAAGTTCATAGTTAGGTTCAGTTAGAGATTATTCTTTTATGGTTCTAATGGCTAGCTTGGTATAGCCTTCTGATCAGATTAATGTCTGGCCAGTATGGCAGACTGTTTCTAAGCATTCATAGAAGCAGCCAAAGAATGTTGAGCCAGAATTTAAGCCAACTTTGTACAAAATTATATATATAAGACTTTTAATAAAGGTGATCAGCAAAGCTGCCAAAGTTTAAAAAAAAAATAATAAATAAAAACTCTTTCTAATAATCATTTAAACCAAACTAGCACCAAAACAGTTTGAAGAATTATGTTTTTAAGTAGATAAAATCTTTGATTCTGTTCTAATATATAAAGCAGATTATTGCTAATAAACTAGAAATACATAAAAAAACCAAGATATAAGCAACTCTTTTGGTAGTTTGTATTGATGTTAAACTTTTCTGCAAGCAGACTCCTTAACATATTTAGTATTCAAATCAGAAGAAAATTCTGCAAACAATAGAGAAAACTCTGGTTAAAGGTTAGAAAAAGCTTGAAAACAGAACAAACAACTAGAAACACTTTTTTTAGTTTAGCTTTTTGCATATTATACTTATTGACCTTTTTTATTTATTTTATTTTTTTATCTAAAAGTAAAAAATTTGGCTTCCTCTTTACAAAAGATCAGCATTGTTTACTTCTTTTTTTTTGGACAGTTATGTGTTGTGACATAATGTAATAAGAATATAACAATTATATGTATGGCCTAATATATGATGTAATGAAAAAATAAAAAAGAATTTAAGTTGAAGGATTATAGTAAATTAAAAATATATAGTAATTTCTAAAATCATGTATATAGAATTTTTATCTCTTTAGCACAGATTAAAGTATAGTTAGATTCTTATCATAGGTTTAAAGTATTAGTGATCTTACTAGAATGGTTATGAATAAGATATGCCTTCTGATATTTTTATTTTATTTTTTTTTTCTATAACCCTTTTTGGCTTAGTTTGGTGTTTTTTTCTTTTCTTTTACTTCTTTACAAAAAAGTGTTATTAGTTTGATAATATTCTATTGTAGAATAATAGTTAGAAATAATCTTCTAGGTAGTAACTTGTTACTGCCTAGTGCAGTAGATCACTTCTGGGCATTCAAAGAAGCAGCTAAGAGAGTTGAGACTAAGAAATTAAGCCTATAGTATTAGTAGTAATGTTAATCTTTTCTTAATAAAAGTATATCAGTGTAACTACTTAAGTAAAAAAAAATATATATATGATATAATTAATAAAGTTGTCAAAAAAAAGTATAAATAAAATATATTAACTAATAATAAGTCTAACAAAACAAAAAAGTAACTTGTAAAGAATATTGAAAAACTGTATAATAAAGTACAAAAATCTTAAAAGCTATATAATATATAACAAAAGTTAGTAATAAAACAAATAGATGACCTATTAGCAAGTTTAAACAAACAAAATAACCTTAGACAGTTAATAAAAATAAAAATAATACAAATTTGCTAAAGAGCAAATCTAACAGAAGATATATAAAAAGTAAAAGAGATATAGAGAATATAAATAATTAAAAAAATAACTTGGCTTGTATAATAATATTAAAAGCAAAAAAATTAAAAATAAATATAAGAACAGAAATCAATTTATAAACAATATTTGAATATAGTACCAAAATAAACAAGTTTATAAATACTTGTTTATAGAAGAAAAGCAGAACTAAAATAAATAAAGCAAGTCTAGTATACTTAAATCAGCTACTTAATATAAAAGAAAAAAGATTAATTATATAACAATAGCTGAAAAATTACTAAGGCCTATTGAGCAAGAAAAAAAAGCAAAATAGTTCAAAATAATAGAACTAAAGATACTTAGTAAATCAGAAAACAGAAAGATCAAAAGACAATTTAAAAGTAGAGGGTAATATATTGAAATTATATATAAACTCAATGGTAAAATTTTTTTATATTTAATTTTATAAAAAATTATA
>CAJVQA010006776.1:0-14522 GCA_910591915.1 Cetraspora pellucida | reverse complement strand
TTTTTGTAAATGTGTTATATGAGTTTTTGATTATTTTGTATATTGGTCGTTCTTCACTTATAAAAAAATGAAGAACAAGGGAGAGTTTTTTTAGTTTTTTTGTAAGGTTTTCTCTCATCTCTGTTTGGCTCTGAAAGCTTTCATGATTCATGAAGAGCTTTTAGAGCTTTCTTTATGTTGAATTGTTCTCCATTTATTTCTCCTATTTTGATGTTTGTTGTTAGCCATGGCCATGCAGTATTAGCTTCTAGTTTTCCTTTAAACCTTTTCCAGACTGTAAGATATGGTTTCCATCTGTCAGGCCAGCTACTGGTTTTGCATAAGGTTTGTGAAAAAGCCTTTAGTGCTGTAGTGTTTTTCTTGATATTTAGTTCATTGTCAATTGTACTTCTTTCTGCAGTAGCCCAGAATAAATTGCTAGTTAGCAGTTTTATCCATACTGTAAGCAGTCGGGCATCTAGCATATCCTTTAGTATTAGGGCTGTAAGGCCTTCTTGATCATAATCCAGTTGGAATATTGAGTACTGGGGATCCAGCTAACCATTAAAGAGTTAATTTCGCTTAGTTGGCCTCTTGAGAGAGGGAGAAGGTAAGCCAGATACCAGATTTTAGATCTAAGTAGAGTTTTAGCTGCTAGGATTTTCTCTTTAAAAGAAAGGTTCCTTTGTGATAGTTCTTGTATTTTATTTTTAATTTTTTTTGTAATGTCTTTCCAAAGAGATTTGTTTGGGCTTCCTTTTAAGTTGATGCTATATCCTAATATTGTAACTAAGTCTTGATCTTCATTCATTATCTTAAGCTCTGTTTGCCCTTGAAGTTCAACTCTTCTTGCATTTGTTGTAAGTGGGATTAGAATTGATTTGGACTTATTAATCCTTGCATTAGAGGCTTTTTCGTATATTTGCAATATTTCTTGTAGTTTTATCCAATCAGAAGGTGACCCAATTCCTAGTGATAAGTCATTGGCATAGGCAGCTACCTTAAATGTGGTGTTGTTGACTGGGATGCCTCTGGTGTTTTTACTGATAGCTTGTATAAAAGGGTTAATAGCAAGAACATATAATAATAGAGAGAGAAGATCTCCTTGTCTTACACCTCTTTCAACTTTGAACGATTTTGAGATATGTTCTGAGTCCATTATGTAGGCATTTTGATTCTTGAACAGAGAGTTAATCATTTTAATAAATTTGTTACCAAAGTTCATTTCTTTGAGCACTAAGTTTATAAATTGATGATTTACTCTATTGAATGCTTTTTGCTGATCTAGAAGTAGAACCCAGTGTTGTTTTGATTGATCTTTCTGGTTTCTTAATGTTAAAATATCCAGTGCAGTGTCTGCAATTGATCTTTTAGCAATAAAGGCTTGCTGGGCTGGGCCAATGATGTTGTTGCAAATTAGGTTAACTCTGTTTGCTAAGAGTTTTATAAAGATCTTTGCATCTGAGTTTACTAATGATATTGGTCTCCAGTTGTTTATGTTTGTTGGATCATTAGATTTTTTGAAGATTAGTGTAATAAGACTTTTGTTTCAGGACTGTGGAGCATGCTCAGTTTCTAGTACTTCGTTGAAAAGTTTGGTAAGAACTGGAAGCAATGTTTCTTTTACATCTTTGTAAAATTCATATGTTAGACCTCTGCTTCTGGGGCCTTATTGTTTGGAAGCTTCTCGATAATCTAACTAACTTCCTCTTCTGTTATTGGCCTTTCAAGTAATGCATTTTGTTGTGTAGAGATTTTAATTAAGTTATTAGTGATTTGTGAAGCTGCTGATTTGTCGAATGTTTCTTCTTTGTAGATCTTCTGATAAGATTCTTTTATATAGTCCAGAATTTGTTCCTGTGGTGTATCATTTTGACTGTTAGGGATTTTAATCTTGGTGCTGCAAGTTGTTAAATGTTTTGTTTTGTATAGGGAGTAGAAGTATTTAGTGGATTTTTCACCTTCTTCTATCTATTTGGCATTAGATCTTGTTCACCATTTGTTTGATAATAAACTTAATTCTTGAAGTTCGATGTTGTGTCTTTCAATTACTAGTTTTAGTTCTTCTAGGTTTGGGTTTTTTGTGATCTTGTTGTTCAGAGTGCATATTCTTCTATGTATTTTTTGTATTTTTTTTTCTAATAAGGGGTGTGGTTTGTAAGCTCTAATTATTGATTGAATTATGCACTTATGTAAGTCCCAGTTTTTAGGATCTTGAATATTTTGTAGTTTTTGTATAATGTCTGTTTTTAGTTCTGAGATTTTCCAGCTTTTTCTGTTAAATCTCCATATTGATTTGTGATCTTGGCTGCTTTTGAGACTAAACTCACATTCTACTAGTAAATAATCTGAGTTGCCAAATCGAGTATGAATTTTTTGACACAAGTAGCTGTAGTTTGCTTCAATAAAGATGTAGTCTAGTCTGGTTGCCATTCTTTGGCCACCTTGTGTTGTTTGGTAGAATGTGAAAAATTGCTGCAGATAGCTGTGTCTGTATAGTCAGCTATAAGGTTTTTGACTATTTGCCTTGAGCATTCATTTTGTGGTGCAGCTTGGCTTATTCTGTTTTTCTCAGGATCAAGATTAGTGTTAAGGTCTTCTGCTATGATGCAGATGCTTTCTTCATCTTTAATCAGTGTCTATTTTCTAAAGAAAGAAAATCTGTCTTCTAAATTTGAAAGGGCATAGATGTTTGTAATTAGAAATGATTGTTGTTTAATTGTGGTTTTGGCAGTGATTACTTGGCCCTCCAGGATTTTTTTAATGTTTGTAAGTTTGATATCTCTTTTTCCTGCTAATATTGCTGTTTTTGAGGTCCAGAATGAACATAGCCCCATTGCTTTGCTAGAAAGTTTCTTGTACCTGTGTCTTTAAGGTTTGTTGCTTGAATTAGTATTAGATCTAAGTTATATAATTTTATAAGCATAAGTGTTTTTTGTACTTTGGACCTATTGTTTAGGCCTTTGACATTTAGTGTAGCAATTTTGATCATTATATTATATGTTAAAGATAGGTGCTACACCAGGCTTGAGTGCCTTAAGGTTGATTTCTGACTGGCAATTGGCTTTGCAAGCCTATTGCCTTCTTGTAAGGATGTCTTTTTCTTGTTTGTTCCTTTTTGTTTTTCTTTTGCTTTCTATAAGTAACTGTTGTAAATAGAGTTTATTTAAGACCTTTTTCACTATTAAGTGCTTCTGTTTTCCAGTTGGTGTTTGAAGTTTCATCTTCCTTTGTGGAATTGTTTAGCTGTTTAGTTTCTGATTCTATTGACATTTCTTCTTCTGTGTCTGAGGGGTGTTCAGAAATTGGCATTAATTCATCTTGTTCCTTATTTGCTTGTGTATTTTCTTCTGGTTTTTTAGCGTATGAATTGTTTGCACTAAAAGTCAGTTCTGATTTTGTTAGTTCTTGAGCAACCTTTTCTTTTGATCCCTCCATATAGGGGTTGTTTGGGCTTATGGTTATTTCATCCTGTACAGTTTTTTGAAGTTTGGCTCTTTCTCTTTGCTCCCTTGCTTCTTTTAGTCTTCATCTTGCTTCTATTGATTCTTTTAGCTCTTTGCAGTCCCTTTTAAAGTGTTCTTCTTTTTCACAGAAGAAGCAAACTTTTGGAGCTTCTTTCTATTCTGTTGTAACTTTATGGTTACCAATGTGTGTGCTTCTGGGAATTCTGCTTGTTAGGTCTGAGTTATCTGTAGTTTCGAAGGTCACCAACCACTAATCTGAGCATACTGTAGTGCCTTCATAGAACAGAGGTTTAATTGATACAACCTGGCTGACATCTTGAAATGCTTCTAGAATATTGTTGCTAATGTGCTTAGCATTGCTCATTGGAGTGTTTCTGAGTTTGATTGTAAGAAAGAAGTAATTTAGGTTTACTGGAATATATCCAAGCAAAGTTTGCTTGAAAAGTGAAATGCCTTCTGTTGCATAGTGTTGTACTCTCTTTTTGTCTTTAAAAATCATTTCTAGAGATGTTCTTTTGCCTCTTGATGTATATACTTTGGCTGCTACTAAGTCTTCTTTCAGACTAGCAGTAAGTGCTATGATGATATTGTTAGTAGATATATTATTAAGACTAGATATATCTACTATTAGTGCATTTTCATTTTTTGAGTAAATACAATGTCTGGGTGATGAGTTTGAAAAAGTTGCACTTCCTTTCTTAAATTTTGTAGATAGATCAGACCATTGCTTTGGTCTTGTGCCTCTATTTTGTGTTTCTTTTACACTTGTATCTAATTCCTTTTTAGGTTGGCTAACCTGTTCATTTATTGTTGTGTTTGATGATTGGTCAACACTGTTTTGTTCATGTGGCATAACATTCTCTGTATTCATGTGTTCTTGTTTGTTGTTGCTCAACATGTGTTTGTTGCTACTGACATTTTTGTGTTTTTGTTTGTTTTCCTCTGTTGCATATTTGTTGTCCTGTTTATTGTTGAATTTTTCTGCTGCTTTTGATATTGATAGTTGCTTGTTTTTTTGTCAGCTTGAAGAAGTTTCTGCAGTTTTGATACTATTTTTGGCTTCTATTTATATTTCATTTTCTATGTGACTGGCCCAGTCTGCTATATGTTCCTTAGCTTTTAATTCTAACATGCTGTTAAGTTTGTTCATTGTGTTTTTTTCCTGACTGTCATTTTTTGTAGTTTTGCTTTGATTATTTTCTGCTTTTGCAAAGCTAAAGACTCTTTCTTTGCTGTGATCTGTCCTATGCTTTTTGTGTTGTGTTCTGTTCATAGTTAGTTTTCACTTTTTGGGTATTAGGGCCTTGGGCCCACTGGAGTTTTTAAAGTAAACTGTTGTGTTGTGTGTATTAATTTTGTTTTTTCTATGTTTCTAGGTGTGAACCAGAAAGAGTTTTTCCTCTTTCGAGTTTTGCAAAAAAGGAGAAGGTAAATAAGTAGAATATGTTGCTTTTTCTTTTTTGAGTTTTGCAAAAAGATCTAACCACTGTCTAGGTTTCACAGCTATATCACTGGGTTTTACTTGAACATCATTGTGATCTGTTTTATGTTCAGCTGCTTGATCTGTTTTGAGATCAGCATTGATCAGGTGATCAGTTTGTTTTGATTGGTGTTCCTTTACATGGCAAGTGCTGGCCATGTGTTTTATTTGTTTTGATGCATCTTGACAAGTCACATAAGATGAAGTAACCAAACTATTTTCTTTTTGCATGACCTTTGCATTTTCTTTCTTTTTTTTTTAGACTTTTGTGTTTTTAGCTTTGAATACAGTATTGGATCTTTGTATTTTGTATTGTTGTCTTTTTTTTTTGACCTCAATTTGAGAAGCTTTGATGTGTTCTAAGTTTTCTTTGTTGCCTGCTTCATTGTTGGAGAGTTCAATCATTTCTATGTTCAAAGTCCTAGCCTTTTTGACTTTCTTGTTTAAACTACTTGCAGAAGTATTTGACATAATTGTGCCAACTTGTTTTTATTTTCTAGATACTGACAAAACTCTTATAAAGTAGTTCCTTTTGGGCCAAAACAGAAAGAATGCAAATTGCATTAACACTGCTTAATAAATAAAAAAACCAATATCTGAAATCTTATAGCAATCTCTCTGTAAACTAAAGAGGTGGCCAGAAGAATGGAAACCTTGTGTAACAGCCTGAAATAGGTTTAAAGAAAAAATTATAACACAACATGGCCATGTTCACCTGAAAATATTGAAATATGTTTACTAAACAGTCACTAATTTACAGTCAAAAAAGCACTAATCAAATAAAACAAATCTAGAAATAAAGCATTTAGCATTCAAATAAATAAAAACAAAATATATTCTTAATAAGAAAAAAGACATCTTCTGAAGATTAGCACACAGAGCACTTCTACTAAGTTATTGCTTTGCACATTTCAACTAAGAAAACCTAGGAGATTGCCCTAATGCCCTTACAAAATCCAAACATTTAAGCACTTTGCTCTCAAATACCCAATAATAGTACACCAAGCCAAGAAACCCAGTCAGATAATACATATGAATGAATGAAACTGGAAAATATTCAGAACAATAAAAAGGACATTTTTTGGAGACTAATGCATAGAGCCCTACCCTTAGGTTATTGGACTACTCACTTTGTACAAAACTCTGATAATAGCTGTCCAGGCTGCTTATACATTATCCAAACTATAGAATACTTTGCACTTAAATGCAAAACTAGTAAATGAATTTGGGAACAAAGCTACAAAAGCTTAAAAATGGTAAAATAGAGAATTCTCCAACCTCAGTAAAAGAAATAATTAATGCAAATAACATTAAAAATGCTAAAAAATGCAAAGCAGTACTGTGAATCTATATATATGCAATTTATGAAATTTGGCATTGGTTTACTCAAGCAAAATGGGGCAATAACCTAATATCAGATAATATAATTAGCAATATAACAAATAATAGACTTAGAAAAGAAATTAAAGTACTTAACACTTTGCAACAAAGAGAATCCAGAAAGAGATTCTCTTCAAAAAAAGAAATTTTAAACTTTATCTATCTAAATAATAACTATATGTAATTCATAATTATTTTCTAATAAATGAATAAATAAATACACTTAATTGCAGTTTTTTCATATAAAAAAAAAATAAATAAAAAGCCCAATAAGCAAAAAGATATGAAAAACTGCCTACAAATGTCTTAAATTTTACAAAAATGGACCTACTCCTTCTACAATTGAAAATATCCTTCAGTGACTAATATAAAAAATGAAGAACTTCAAGAAGCCACAACATGATTACATATAATAGTAATGTATGAAATTTGGTGCTGGTATACTCAGGCCAGATAGGAAAACAAAATAGTGCCACAAGAAGCAATTACAAACATAACTAAATGCAAGTTAAAATATAAAATCATTTTCTTGTACAGAATAGTAAGAAATAGAGCTCAAGCAAAAAAGCTAAAGCTAACAATATTTTAAAATATGTTAAATAAACTCTTTCTGTTTATTATTGGAAAATAGCAAAATACAAAATTTCACAAAAAAACAACATTAACTCTTGGACAAAAGCAAACTACAGCAAAGTTAACAAGTCCAAAAAAAAAAACTTTTATGCTTTTGCCAGAAACTGAAAATAATGCAAAGACAACAAAATTTTTAGAAACAACTAACAGTGCTAAAGCAGACCAAGATATAAACACTCAGACGAGTTGTTTTATTGATAATACTTCTTTTAACTGGACCAACATTAAAATATGAGAAGATATCCTCTCAGAACAAACAAAAGCTTGCATCATAACAACTGAAGAAACAAATAACATATATCAAAACAATAATGACTCAGCTGACAAACATGTGCCTAGCCAAAACAGTCAATCAGGTAACAACAATCAGGGCACTGATCCTTTACTCCAGGCCACCATGTCAAAGATTCTGCCCTCTGGTCCAATAAATTTAGCAAAAAATAGCCCAACAGGCTCTAATAAGCCTATACAATGGTCTAACCTGTTTCCTAAACTTAAAAGAGGAAAAGCAGTTTTTTCTAAACCAACTACAAGACAAAGAATTTATATCAAAAATGATACTGTTCTTATTTTAGACATATAAAGCTTAATCAATATTAACACCAATGATATTATCACTGCTCTTGCTATCAAAATAGAAGAAGACCTAATTGCAGCAAAAGTTCATACAACAAGAGAAAAAAAAACTTTCTTGAAAGTTATCTTAAAAAACAAAGAAAAACTTTAACAGTATGTTTCTGAAGGCATTCCATTATTTAAACAAACCCTTTTTGGGTACATACCAGTCAATATCAGATGATCTTTTCTCATAATTAAACTTCATAAAACCCTAATAGGAGACTCAAAATCAATTGGACAAGTTGTTTCCATTAAACCTCTCTTTTTTGAAGGAACTACAGTTTGTTCAGATCAGTGACTAGTCATATTTGAAATAACAGAAGACTCTGAACTTACTACTAGACTTCCTAGAAGTACTCACATTGATGATCACATGGTAACTATAAACTGGAAAGAAGCCCCCAAGGTCTGTTTCTATTGTGAAAAAGAGAGGCATATCAAGAAGGACTGTGAAGAACTTAAAGCCTTTATTCAGATCAAACATGAACTCAGAGAAGATATAGTACAACTCAAAAAGACATTAACATTAAAATCAGCTGTTATAGACAAAGGCTTTAGTAAAGACAACCTCTAAATTGATATAAGCTCAATAGAATCTTGTCAAACTCAGTACTAAAGCCTATTATTACAAAATAGATTCATTCAAAAACTCCATCCTAGAACCTAATATACCTGATTTTGACAGCTCTAGTACAACCAGTACTATGGATCTAGAGCTATCCTCAAACAACTCTTTTGTTACTACACATTCTGCCAACTCAGTTGCAGAATTAACCAATAACATAGACAGTACTCAAAGCTTGGATCAAAAAATAGACAACACCCTATTTACTATAGTAATCTTCAAAAAACAAAAACTAAAAAACAAGAAAAAAGATCAAGCTAATGGCTTTCATCTATATAGGAAAACAGATGGTTTATAGCAAAGTGAACCAACAAGGAAAAACTTCTAAGAAAAGAAAATCAACTGTAGCACAACATTCCTTAATTTTATTTCATGATTAAAATCACTACATGCAACATTAAAGGCCTCAAAAACAGGCCTAAAGCACAAAAAACCCTTATCTTATTAAAATTATACAATTTAGATATTATAATGCTACAAGAAACCAATCTAAAAGATTCTAATACAAGAAGCTTTTTAGCTCAACAGTAGAGATTTGACTCATTCTGGTCCTCAAAAGCAGCCATACTTGCAGGAAACAAAAACATCAAATTAATGATAACTAAGAATTCACACAATGGCCAAGTGTCTTTAACTAGAGCAGAAATTTAGCAACAGTCATTTTTTTAACCAATGTATATGCTCCTCCCTCACAGGATAAAAGATATACTTTTTTTAAAAACTGGGTTCTACCTAACATTGATGAAAATATAAACATAGTAGGAGGGAACTTTAATACAAACCTTGATCTTAACATAAATCAAATTAGTCATGTAGCAGTACAACCAGATCAATTCAGAAACAAACTAAAAGAACTGATTTCAGATTTTATCAACAAAGCTATCTTTTCTAAAGATAAACAATTCCTTACCTTCTACCAAAATACTCAAAATAACCAAAAGATGGCAACCAGACTAGACTATATTTTTATAGAAGCAAGTTATAGCTATACTTGAAAAAACACATATACTAGCTTCAGCAATTCGGATTATTTGATAGTAATTACTAAACTCAACTTTAAACATTACAATGGGGCACCTTTACTATGAAGATTTAACTGAAAAAGTTGGAAGAACTTAGAACTTAGAGAAGAAATCTGAAAGGAATTACAAGACATCAAAGATATCTCTAGCTAGAACTGGCACAAATGTGCAATTCAGTCCATAGCCAAAGCATTTAAACCTAAAATGTCTTCTAAAAAGAAAATACAGAAATTGAACAGAAAATTTTATAATTTAAAAAATAAACTAGCAAAAAACCCAAACTTGAAAGAACTAAAACTTATTATCAAAAGCCTCAAACTTCAATTACAAGAAGAACTAATACATCTTTCTGATAAATGGCATCTTAGGTCTAATGCTAGGTGGATTAAAGAGAGCAAAAAAATCTACTAAGTACTTTTTCTCTTTGTACAAAACCAAACATACTGCTGCCAGCTGCACAGTAATTCAAGACCCAAAGGCAACAACCAAACAATCTCAAGATCAAACTCTTAACTACATCAAAAACTCCTATCAAGAAACCTA
This sequence comes from Cetraspora pellucida, assembly GCA_910591915.1. Lineage (NCBI taxonomy): Eukaryota > Fungi > Glomeromycota > Glomeromycetes > Diversisporales > Gigasporaceae > Cetraspora > Cetraspora pellucida. Next base: position 4,775 of record CAJVQA010006776.1, on the reverse strand, counting down.
CAAAGCTAAAAATATAGACACAAATGCAGCAAGCCAACTTTTGGAAAACATTACTCAAATCACTACTAAACAAAATAATACTCTTACTAGCCCAATAACTGAAGATGAAATAAGTCAAGTAATAGACAAGTTGCCAAACAACAAATCATCTGGAGCTGATGGACTCACATATAAGTTTTACAAGAATACAAAAGGTCTAATTCTTCCAGTTCTAGTAAGGCTCTTTAATGATATTCTTAATAAAGAACATATTTCTAACTTCTGAAGTACAAGTTTTATAACACTAATTTCCAAAAAAGCAGATGACTTAACCAAAGTCAATAACTGAAGGCCAATCTCACTTGTAAATGCTGATGCAAAAATATTCATGAAAATACTCACAAATAGACTAAATCCAATATGTAATGCTATAATTGGATCAAAACAACAAGCTTTCATCTCAAAAAGATATATAGCAGATTTAGCTCTAAATGTTCTAATGGTTAACAAATAGTTTTAGAAAAAATGAACTTTAACAACAAATTTTCTAAAGTAATCAGCTCTTTATTCAAAACACAAAAAGCACACATAATTGATAAAGAAATCTGCTGCTATATCTTCTAGCTATAAACCTCTTAATAAGCTCAATTACTCAGAAAATTAGAGATATTCTAATAGGAGATTACTACTTCAAAATCACAGCTTATGCTGATGACTTATCTATAGAATCAGACTGGACCTTGCTGAATGAACCAAAATACAATCACTATTCTAGGATACACAATTAACACAAAAGGAGAACCTTGCAAAACATTATGAGCCAGTATACTCAAGAAGATTAAGAACAAAATATAGCACCTGTTACAAAGAAACCTTTTCTTTCAAGGCAAAATTCTGGTTGCCAAAACACTGCTTATATCAAAAATCTGGTATCTTGCCTACTTTCTTTTACTCACCTGAAAACAATTAAATGAAATTAACACAACAATTATTAATTAGATAAAGCATAAGTCCAAAATGCTGTCACAATACTCTATTTTTCAACATAGCTATAAGCAAGGTAAACTAACAGCCCCTATTTTTCTTTTATTTTTATTTTTTTTTTATATATGAATTGGCATTCTTTTTATTAAAATTAAATATTATAGAATTTTATATTATATACAAGTAAAACATTTACTATCTATAAATTTAACAAGTTTAAATACTTTCTTGCTTTTTTGTAATAGATTTTATAATTTATTGCATGGTGCAATATATTGCACTCTTATTTTACTATATGAAGATCATCAATTTTGTATAACAAAAAATTTTTGTTAAAGCAAAAAATAAAATTTTATTAATATTAGGGTTAGTGTTAAGGTTTGAGATAAGGCAAAGGCATAGAGTATATCAAAATTTTATGGAAAAATTTTTTTATTAGTACTTCAAAAGTGGTTTTATAAACAAAATTTTTAAATAACAAAAAGGGTGCAATAAATTATAAAACCCTTTTGTAATTTATCTAAATTATTAAACTTCTTTTCATTCAGTGTTCAATAATTTTCCTATTGTTAGTTCTGAAGTAGTATTGTTTCCCTACATAGATTGGGTATACTAACACTATATTTCATAGATAATATTTATATGTAGCCATAATGCAGCCTCTTACTTTTTAGAAAGTTGAATATTTGATACTGTAAAAATCTCTTCAATAGTTGTAGGGAAAACCTTTTCTGCTGGGGATTTAAGCACCTTGTATCTCTTTTCCCAGATAGCTTTGCCAATTTTACATTTTAAAGCAAAGTAATCTAATATTTGTTTTTGATCTGGGCAGGTAGAACAGTTTCCATTAATGTTTTTGTTTACATGCATAAGCCTGTATCCCAAAGGAAGTGCATTGTTCTGTAACCTTCAAAAAATATATTTTTTCTTGTTCAGAATTCCTATTGTTAATCTAGGTAAAAGGATAGCTAGTATTGACCAGAGTTTGCACTGCTGTAGGTAAAATCAATTGAGTTCTTAAGAAATTAGTTGCATTTTTACCTGAGAATTGGAAACCTGGTTGGCCTTCAATTGTAAGATCTGACAAATTTCAAGGCCAGTTGTTTGTATTTAGTATTGAGCCTTTTAATCTTTTTCATGCTATAAGGTAAGTCTTCAAAAGTCTGACCATCTGTTCAGCCTAATTGGGAGTCTTGTTAATGCATAACCTATTGCTATGTTTCTTTTATTATGCAGTTGTTGAGCAATTTGAAATCTTTTGACTCTGGCCCAAAAGCTGTCTGAACATAAGAGTTTAATCTATATTGAAGTAAGCCTTGAGTCAAGAATGTTCTTAAGAACTAGGGCTGCAAGACCTCCTTTGTCAATTTCTAGTTGAAAAGTTGAATATTTTGGCGGCATTTGGATTTGTTTTTAATCCAGTTTGAGATTAGATTGTTAATTTTGCCTAGTTGTTTTTTGCTTGGTAGAAGTAAGTATGCTGTGTACCATATCTTAAAGATAAAAAAAGCTTTTAACAAAAGAATCTTTTTCTTGAAGGAGAGGTTTCTCAATGCAACATTTTCAATTCTTTCTTTGATGTTTTGAGTTAGGTCCTCCCATAGCTTTTTCTTTGGGTTACTTTTAATATTAACCTCATAGCTCAAGATTTTTAGTATGGTATTGTCATTGGCTATTTTGTACTGCTTTTGGTTTGTAAGACTTGTTGCTTTGGCCATACTTGTGATTGGAAGTTGAATTAACTTTTCCTTGTTAATTTTGGCATTTGAGACTGCTTCATATTTGTGAAATAGAAGCAGAGGCTTTTCCCAGTCATTTGTTGAGCTTATTCTAATTGTAAGATCATTTGCATAGGCTATAGCTTTAAATGTCTAATTGGCTAAATGTATTCCATTGATTTCTTCTTAAATCTTGAGTATAAGTAGATTGAGGGCCAAAATGTATAGCAAAGGAGAGAGTAGATTCTCTTGTTGTACTCCTCCTTCTACCCTTATAGGTTCTGAAATAAGGTTTGCATCTATTAAGTGTACTGTTTGTGAATTGAAAATAAGTTTAATGATCCTTGTAAATTTTTTGTCAAAGTTCATTTCTTATAATAAATGTGCAATAAAATTATAATTAATTTTATTAAAAGCTTTTTGCTAATTAAGCAATAGAAGCCAATTTGATATTGTTTGATTATTTTGATTTCTTAGAACTGTAATAATGTCTAGTGTTGTATCTGTAATTGACCTTTCTTTAATGAAAGCTTGTTGTGAATGTCTGATTAAAGTTTCACAAATAAGGTTACTTCTATCAGCTAAGATTTTCATAAATATTTTAACATCACAGTTTGTGAGCAAGATTGGTCTCCAGTTGTTAATATCTTTTAAGTTAATAGCTTTTTGGAAATTAGAGTAATAAAACTTTTAAACTATAATCTTAGGATTGTACTAGACTCTAAACAGAAGTTGAAAAGCTTGAACAAAACTGGTACTATTTCATTTATAATTTCTTGAAAATAAGTTTTATAAGTGATTGGTTTTGTAATTCAGTTATTTTTTGAAGCTTTTGGGAAAAATAGTTCATTAAGTTTTTGTCGACTGCCTTAGCTTTATAAATATTCTGATATGTTTTCTTTATAAATTGTAAAGTAGTAGCTAAGTTTTTAGGGTTGTTATTATTAGAAGCTTGAATTTTGTCTTTTGCTAAAATCAAGTTTCTTAACTTGTATCAAGAGAAAAAGAACTTGGTTGACTTCTCTCCATCTTCAATCCATTTGGCATTTGATCTTGTTTGCCATTTTTCTGAGAGCAGCTAAAGCTCATCTTGAAGCTGTTGGTTAACATTTTCTATCTGTAATAGAGCTGCTATTGGATTTTCTTCATTAACAGCTTTTTTATTTAGCTTTAAAAGTTGTTTTTAAAGCCTTTAAATCTTCTTTTCTGGAGCAGGATTAGGCCTAAATGCTTTAATTATAGATTGTATTCTGCATTTGCAAAGGTTCCATTTTGAGAAATCAGTAATGCTTTAGAGTTCTTCGATTACTTCTTTTTTTAGCAGGTTGTTATTTCAGCTATTTTTGCAGAATCTTCATTGTTTTGCTTTAGAGTTTTTCAGTAGAGGTGTATTTTGCATTTTACTATTAAATAATCAGAATTGCCAAATTGTGTTGTTACATTTTTACAATAGCTGCTATGATCACTATCTATAAAAATGTAATTAAGCCTTGTAGCCATTTTGTGATCTGAGTTTTTTAAGAAGATTTCTTGTAGTGTCATAAGTAATAGGTGCATGACTGATTTGATCTTTTTGTGGATTCAGGTTCATAATAAAGTCTCCAGCCAAAATATTAATGCATACATTATCCTGTAGGGAAACCCAACTATTGAAGAATTTGAGCCTATCTTCTATATTTGGTAGTGCATAAACATTGTTCAAGAGAAATGGTTGGTTTTTGTATAAGAAAGTTACTGTAATAACACAGCCATTTTGAGATTCTATAATGTTTTCAAATGAAATGTTTCTGTTTCCTGCTAATATTGCTGTCTTGGAGGACTAGTAAGAGCTGTATCTCCATTGTTGTAAGAGAAAATTTCTTGTTATTGTTTTCTAAATTTGTTTCTTGTAACATAATTATGTCTAATTAATATAATTTAAGTAAGGTCAGTATTTTTTGTGCTTTGTTTGAATTGTTCAAACCTTTAACATTAAGTGTTGCAATTGTAATTTGTTTAACTATTACACAGGTCGAACGAATGAATAAAGGGTGAATAATAGGTAAATAACAGAAAAAAAACTGCCATTATTCTACCCTATATCTGCCAAATAAT
>CAJVQA010006775.1:0-14523 GCA_910591915.1 Cetraspora pellucida | reverse complement strand
AAAAACAATTCAGCAACATTAACAAACAAAAAGTCTACAACTATATCAAATATCAAATAATAACAGCAACTAATAATAAATATAAAAAACTAATTCTTCAAAAACTTGAATTACCAACTATTCGATCCATTTAAGACTGAACAAATTATGCTACCAAAACAGCGATACATTATATACATACTTGTATCAATTTGGAAAAATGCAAAATCCTTAATCCAAAAACAATTCATAATATCTATAATCTAACTTCTTATTATTTTAAACAATCTTTCAATACTATACCTATTCAAAAACACATATATCTACTCTTAAATCTTTCTACACTTACTTCAGCAACATTTAATATACCTTTACCCTTTGAACATCTTTATAAGCTATCTGACCAATCTGAACAAAACTTTATTCAACTAAATAACACATCTACTAACCTAAAACGTTTATCATATTTCTTTTATTGTTATCTAGAGCCTACTTTGAATCAGCAGCAACAAACAATAAAATCACTAAACTCAATTTTAAAGAAGCACTCAATAAAATCTCTTCAAAAACAAGCGATCCACAAATCCTAGTCAGAATTATTGCCTACTATGACATCACTCAAATCTCCAAACCAACTATTACTCAATTAAAAAAGAATCTTAACAAATCATATCTCAATCAAGCAAACCAATATATTATTAAAAAACTTAAAATTGTTATACTTACAATATCAAAAACTGATTTCATTCACACTTTCAACATATTCAAAATCATCGATAAAATTGATAATAGTCTTTTTTTCTAAAAATTCAACTTAAAATTTACTATATATACTTATTTTCATAAATTAAACTTTTCTTTAGGGTTTCTCTTTTATCTCTCTCTGTAGTTAGTAATTAACTATAGTTAATCTAGCTTAAAACAGAAAATAAGAGAATAATATCATACTAGATGTCGTTATATATAGCAACAATAGCATAGTTTAGGAATAATATTTAGTTATACAATTATGTCCGATTGACATGCTCATGTATTATTAATTTTTCCTACTTGATATTATAAATAAAAAAAAAAAAAAAAAAAAAACAATAAAACAATAAAATAAAAATTTAATAGTTTAGTAATAAAATTTATTTAAATAATTATAATTTTTTATTTTTTATTTTTTTTATTTTTATTTTTCTCTACTATTCTGAAGGTCTTTAGATACCTTTAGAACCTGTTATATCTCTTAAAGGTCAGAGTTATTATTCTGTGAAGATTATTAAACAGTATGTAACTCTTATATGTCACTGAACTATAAGATAATTCATGCTCTATTAAGTCTATTATATGAGATCTCAGGTTTCTAATTCCACAGTATAGGAACTACTATCTTCTTTAGTCTGCAGTTCTTTAACTTTACATAATCCACTAATCAGATTGTCTGTAAATTTTAATATTTTTAATTTTATGTATTCTTAAATCAGGTTCTCTCAATGTTAACATTATTTGTTAATGGATTATGCCTTATCTGATTGTTTCTGACCTTGTGACTATGCCAGTCACTGCATTCTTTTTTCATATGAATCTTGTTCTTGCTTTTTAAATAGAAATCCTCTGCAAATCTTTTTCAATCATAGTCTTGACGGAGTTTTTGTTGCCTTCTGAACTTGAACTCGTGACCTTGTAATTGAGACCCGGGAGTGCTAACCACTGCGCTATCAACCCATGGATCATAAGTATAATTTTTATATAAGCAATATAATTTATTAAATAATATTAATACATAGTTATATATAAATATTTTATTCATAAACATGACTAAGATATTTTTTTATATAAACCACATGCTTGTTTAATAGTAACATGTAAATATTTTATTTCTTTATATGTATAAGCCACACACTGCGCTTAATAACCACACACAAATAATTTTATTTACTAGTCTTTTTCAAAGTCTTAGAGAATTCAAACTTTAATAAGAGCTTTATCAAGAGTTCGCCTTTTTGCCAAGAGTTTCATCATTTATCTAGGGTTTCGTAAATTTTGTCTTTCGTCATTTTCTCAAAACAGTTTCGTCTAACAACTATAGTTAGCATAAATTAATAGTTCCGATATTTTTAAAACTATTAAATTGACTAAGTCGCCTAAGTCAATTAATGCTATAATGCCTTGAAACACTACTGGGTACTATGTGTATAAGCGGTAATTTGATTTTCACTTATAACCAATTATTCAAAATATAACTATTACATATAAACTATGATATTGAATACCAATAATAGTATAAAAATCTAAATTTTAATTTAATTTTTAGCAATAATTATTATTATACGTACGTATAAATTGAATCTTTTGTTATAACGACATGTACTAAAATTTAAAATCTTATTAAAAATTATAATTTTAAAAAACCTAATACTGTATGTATGTAATAAAAATTAGACCAATTGCTTTATACATAATTTATACGTAATTAAAATATATACCAAATTAATTTAATATCAAAAATTAACATATCGATATTACACGTTTTAAATAATTTGTCAAGAATAATGAATATTTATATATATATGAAATTCAAAAAAAAATAAAAAAACAATAAATAAAAAATAAACAAAATTAAATTTGATATTATTATCGTAATAAAATTATTTGTAATATCATAAATAAAATTATTTGTACATAATGATAATGATTGTAAAGTTCTATATATGTAATTAAAAAGGTATTTTTTCTTTTAATCACGTATTTTGAGGTAATTTTTGTGGTTTTTTTTTAATAATATTTTAAAAAAATATGCTATACATATGTTCGTATATATTTAGCATATTGCGTATATGTATATGAAATTTAAATGTATTGCAAATTAGCTTTTAATTAACACAAAATTTAATACAATAATTTTTTATGAAATTTCAAAAAGAACTTGCGAGAAATGCATATACAATAAAAGAAATATTAAAAAATAATTTTTTTTTGTTTTGACTTAAAGAGTTGCCTTAGTCGTATTAATGATGGAGAGGCATACAGTACTGTATTGTACCATCCTAAAATTCAGGAATACGTACGTACACATAGTAGATTTGCGTTGCACTTCAAGGGGAAGACATTATGTATTAAAAATACAATGCTGACGTTGAGTACTGTACATACCAAATCCAGAAATCAGTAACACAATCCAATGTTTTGGTTTTGAGTAGTAATTTGGGTAAAGAAAATTAGGACAAGTTTGTACGTATCGGTATACATCAAAAGGAATTGGATATCACATGGTTTAATTAACATACAAAATTAGATAAAAAAAACTTGTCAAATACCGGAATTCTAACTTTATTTCAAAGATTAAATGCTATTGGTTCTTTAATGTCATAATAAGTAGTGCATCGTAATACATATAAAACTGTATACATTTCCTATTCCAAAAAGAAGGTATGCAGGGTTTTTTTCCACCTTTCTAAGCCAATCAGAAAAGATGAATTAAGTCTATTGGTTCTAGATACAAATACAAATAAGATGCAAATGACTGATACGTAAACAGTTATCATTATGTATTACAAAAAAAATATCAATCTAATAAATTGTATTAAGAAAAATATCTCTAATACATAACGATATGCATTACGTACGTATCAAAAAAGTGCAGTTGATTTTTTTGATAACAGTTATATAGATGCATCGTACTTACGAGAGTTTACTAACATATCTGATATTTTGAGATTACGAACGAATCTCGGAGTTTAGTTATGTCACACAAGATAGCGACCGGTCCAACCCGATAATTTTGAAAACATATAGAAATCAAAGATTTAGATGATATAATTAGTGTTGACTAAACGTTATCTAGGATATTGTACATATAAAATATTGGTTAAAGAATAATATAAAACAGGTTATACTGTAACATGATAAGATTGCATGAGAAAGGATAGATGACGACGAAATTAAATCTAAAAGTGGGTACGTATATCCACTCATAAAAGTTATTGAGCACATTAAATGACGTAATTTCCGCTTCAAAATATTCAAAGTTTGTTATGTAGATATCAGGAATATCGGATGATTCGTTAATTATTGAAAGGTATTTAATTGTCAAATTCTTTAGAACACAATAATAACCAAATATTTTTGATCGTGATCACTCGGGTTTTACCCGCCAAACGTTAATTTCGGTGAATGTGTCACAAAAAAATCTAAAACTCAACGATAACTATATTAAAAGTATATTGAACCCATATTGAAAATATATTGATATGATAATTATATGATACGACTCTATACGTATGATGACTATATATGATGACTATATGTACTTTTTCCAGTTTTTCGATAATATTGGTATACAGTAAGCTGCAGACTAGTGTATCCGAATACTTATAACGGCTAAAATCATACCCGAAGTATATTGGTATATTGATAAGATATAGTTGATATCGATATTATCAGTTATAGTCATGACAATAAATTCAAATTTATACCCCTAAATCTTGAAATATCGTTAAAAATGAATAGAGATTTGATATTCGTACCTACAAATTATGCATATATATTATGCATACAATTATGCAGTTTACGGAAACATAACTGATAACAGACAAAAAAAAATTCGTGTCATGTAATTCAAGGTAACGTGAATGGAAGTTGATAATCGGAGAATTAAAAAACAGTCAAGCATATTTGTAACATATATGTAACATATATGTAACATATATGTAAACTATGTAAATTTGGCATATAGATAATATTGATACGAGTGCAGGCGTAAAAATTGGTATAAACATGTACCTAAACATGTATCTTTGTTTTTCTATACATATACTTTTGTTTACTAAAGGACACGTTAGTAACACCTAAGATTAATATCCAAAATGTCCAAAATAAACACAATTTACTATTTTCCGAAACGGTTAAGTATATATAGCCTAATGTGTAATACTTCTTTATTAAGGCCAGGACACCTCTTGCATTCCGTTCCAACATCTTAACATATTCCTTCCTTTAGAGAGAGAGATATATATATATATATAGAACCCCCCACCGTCCATACAATAGTCCAAAAGTCGCGTTGACCTTATCTTACTCATTGTAAGTTTTTGTATATAACACGGCCTTTCTCATATATACATACATATACTTTCTTTAAATATATATATATACACATATATATATATATATATTTTTTATTACTTATTATTTAATTCAGCTACAATAATAACTGTAATGACATCCATGAGAAATCGACCTCAGGCAGGCGACTATATAAAAGCTGTTAAAGGCGTAACGTTTTCTTATGCGATTGGATTAAATACTTTTCAAAAAGGAACACTCGGAGATGCAGACAGTTATATAACAGGAACTTTACATCTCAATTATGGTAAACCTCAACAAATTAGGAGTGTTAGCCTTAATTTTAAAGGTATCGAAAGGACAATTTGGCATAAATCTCAAGCTAGGTCAAAAGCCGTTTATTCAGGTGAACATACTATCGTCGATTTATTAGAAGAAGTTTGGAAAACCGAAAGTTTGAATGGTATCATGAATTTAGATATTCCATTTAAAATCAAACTTCCTAATAATTTACCTGATACAATTGAAACAGAAATTGGATCAATTGATTATGTTCTTCGTGCTGTTATTCATCGTAGAGGAAATTTAGTATTATCAACTTCAACTCTAGTAGCTGAAGTTAAATGTTCATTAAAAAGAACTTTAATTTTAAGTAGTTCTGATAATGTTCCTTACAAATTACGTGGTGAATCCAGATCTGGTATTGATTATCTTTTTAGTTTACCTCCGAAAAAGAATTTTAATCCTGGTGCTTACGTCTCTATTCCTATGAGAATTCGCTTTTTAAAACCCGGTATCAGTGTTGAAAAAATTGAAATTGCTATAAAAACTTGTATGGATTTTAGATGTAGTATTCCAACTGAAACACGTCATGCCAAAGAAATTACTACATCTTTAGTAATTCCACGTCAGGATCTTAGATATACAAATCAATCAGCTTCTGATCAATTTGATAGTGAATGTTCACATACTATTAATTTATTCGTTCCACGTAATGTACAACCAACTTATTCCGGTCGTTATATTAGCATTAATCATCAACTTTGTATAAAGTTTTGTTTATGGGGTGCTGATAACGATTTTCAAGTAGAAGAAAGTATAAGGGTTGCAAATATTTTTGATCAACAACAATCTTCTAGTGGTCAATCTTCATCTCATTCCAATGTTTCACCAACTTTACAAAGATCTAAATCTCTTGAAGAAAATGTCGCAGAAGTTTATGCTGATGCTTATGTTACTGATGATCGTGAAATTGGAACTGCTGTATATTTAAATCCAAGTGATCGTGATCAAATTGAAAAATCTTCTAATTATTCTGGTCATTCTAGTCGTCCATCACAAACTTCTTTAAAAATTATTACTGATTCAGATCCTAAAATGTCTAATGGTCATAATGGTCATAAAACTAATTATAATGATTCAACAAATGGTGAAGTAGGACGACCTAGAGTTTTATATAATGCTTCATCAGTGGATGATTTAAATCATTCTATGGTATCTTATACTTCTGCGACTAGTAACATAATTCATAATTATACTTCAAGTGATGATCAACTTTATTCTTATGGATTTGACGATGAGGATGGTTCAACTTTAAGCCGTGATGATTTATTACTTCAACAGAAATTACAACGTATGGCTATAGCTCAACAACAACACCAACAACATCAACAACATCAACAACAACATCAACAGCATCAACAACAACAACAACATCAACAGCATCAACAACAACAACAACATCAACAGCATCAACAGCATCAACAGCATCAACAACAAATTATCTATAGTCAAAATCCTATATACGTGGCACCAAACTCACCTCCGGTTCGCCTTGCACCTCTTCCTGCAATACCTATTAACATGAGACAGGGCATGATCTTATCTTCTACCCCTCGTATGCAGACTGGTCAAACCATCAAGAATCTTAATGCTAGTGTTGGTAACAATAATTATCCACCTCCTTACGATACTGAACGTGGTCAACCCATCGTTTATGCCCAAATGACACCACAACAAATGCATATGTTGGTTGAAGCAAACCAATTTCAATCCAGAAGACATCATCATCCATCTCCAACAAAACCTCCAGTTACTACTCCACCTCCACCTCCGCCTTTTTATCATGATGGACAAAACCAAATGATTGATGAAAGTACTTATTATGCATAACTGATAATTGACGTATGTATGTACGTACGTAAATCACGTAGATCATGTTAATCACGTCAATCCAAATTTCATTCATTATTTTTATCGTTAATTGTTTTTTTTCATTGTATATAATTCATTTATTATTATTTAAGTGTATTTTTTTTCATCTAACAATAACTGTCAAAAAATTATATATTTTATTTTTGCATATGATTTTTAGATAGGTCTGAGTTGTTTTTTTTTTGTACATAAGATATGTACATGCATTGTTTGTTTTTTTTTTACATATACAATTATTTTGCTTAGAGCAAGTTTACCACATGTAATATACGACGCATTATTAGAAATTAGCATAATTAGTTAAAATTAATCAGAACTTTAGAGATTATAAAAAGTTTTTGATTAAAAAAGTAATAATTAGCTTTTTTATATGGGGAATAAAATTTGCCCTAGGCATTTAAAGTACATACATAGTACATAGTAGCTTTCGCTTTATTATTATTACTATTATTAACTTTCAATAACTTTTTTTTTTTTTATCATCATTGTCATCATATTCAATTTAAAAAAAAAATCAAGTGAACAAATATCCGTGATAATTGTAACTTTCTTTTGTTGAATTATTGTTACGTATAAGTTTTATAAATAAAAAATATGTAAAAAAAAAAAAAATCAAAAATAATAGTTTTTTTTTATTAATTGCTCACCTATGTATGTAGATGCGATGCTCAACATATGTACGTACGTGCATTAAAGATTCAGTAATGAAGCTCTTGTCAAAATTATGCGTACATACCTTCGTTTTCCTTAGGGTTTCAAGTTCATAGTAAAACAGTAAAGCAGTAATGAAACATTACAAACAAAAAAAAAAGCATGCATGCTTAATTAGTTAATTATGGAAATACGATAAGTAATGATACAAAGAAAATTATTAAAACTTAATACAAGAATTAGATATCGATTTCAAAAGGGAAACGGAATTCAAAATATGAATTCCTGTTAGAGAAAATAAAAGAGAGAAATATCAGCCTTGGATAAGTATTTAAGGATTTACTGTATTATAATTTGTGTCTTTGTTCTTATCATTATTATTAGCACATTAGCACCTTTGTTCTTAATGAAAATTCTAATATATAATGTCTTTGTTTTAATAAAGGTACTTAAATACCTTATATACATGCGTGTTCTTAATGAAGATTCTATTATATAATGTCCTTGTTTTAATAACGGTACTTACATACTTACATACCTTACATACATACATATGTATATATACATATACCTTTGTTCTTAATCATTTGAATGCGTCTTTGTTGTCTGAATGGGATGTGTGGCGCAGTAATTTGCGGACTGGTAGCTATTGTCATCTACCTGAACTTTATTCTTTGTAACCAATTTTCTCTGGCCTTATTCAGTGCTACATTGTAAAAAAAAAAATTACTGATTATGGATTTATTTACATTCATTAAATCGATTGACATACCATATATTGTTCGGAACATAGTGGACAGTAAGATGGGATGATTCACTTAATCGTTTATGTTTGTGTCATGTTATACAAGACCAAAAAAAAGATGCTTTAACCGTTAATAAAAAAAAAGCACAAAGATACTTTCCCAAGCAAGTCCCAAATAAATTTAAATTTAAAATTTTTTAAATCCAGGTTTGAATTTTTAATTTTTAGTACGTAGTATATAAATAGTCCGATTTTCGAAACAAAGAATATCTTATTTATTTTTTTTTTTAAGCATGTGATCATTTTCAAATTTCAAATTTAACATTTATATTCTTCTGTTTTACAGAAAATTTGCTTGTACATATTATGTACAAAAGTTTTATCGGATTACCGTATTTCGATATAACAATAAAAAGATAATTTTAAATTTTCTGTATTATGAAAGGAAAATTCCGGGTTATCTTTAAGGTCTCAAAATCAATTACTAATTATAGAACTTTTTTTTATCGTGGATGTGACCACCCGATGATCTATTAACAAAGAAATTCATTTTTTACAATTATATAATCTTATCGGAAAATAAAGTTTGCCAAGATTTTCACCTAATATTTCGTTATCTATACTACATATAGAATTGACTAAGGCTTGGCATATCATGTTACCGAGTCGAATAAATACTGTTAATAAAAAAAAAAAGAAAAGAATCTGTGAATTTTGATACATGACACATATTTCATTGAAATATAATTATCAGTTCTAGTATATTAACGTACAGTACTTACATAAGTATCAATGAATTGAAATACAACGGGAAACATTTATTTCCAAACAATTTAATTACAAATAATAAATTCAATTTAAGGAAAATTATAAACAGTACACCTATACATTTGGTGCACTCTCTTTTGTATAAATTATATATATATAATATTAGAATTAGGGTTGTCTTAGAGTTAAAATTGTCTACCATTTTTTATTAGTCACACAACAGGGGTCACCCTGGTAAAATTTTGCGATTCAATTAAATAATTCAAATATATTTTTATTAGTTATATAACGGGGGTTATCAGAATAAAATTTTGAATTACAGGGGATGCACCTGCACCATAGATTAGGTGAAAGTTATTTACCCGCCAACACATTTTCCCAACCCCTATTTGACATAACATGTTTTCGACAATACTATCCTCCGACATATAATTTTAACCACTACTAACTCTAAATCAGTTAACCCTAAAGCTAAATCAGACCAATTTTATGTCGAGGAAATGATTGTCTTGTCTAAGAAATGGATTGTCGAAAACATCGAAAAGTACTGCACGCACGTGGTATGTTGGAATGAATCCGGCCACATGTATCGGAATTGAATTTATTTAAAGAATGCATATTTAATAACTTCATGCTTTAAATTCATGTTTTAAAAGAGCATGCATCAGTTGCTATTGATGTACAGTATAATTGAAACGGGATATGTACTCGGAAATAGCAATCGATATTGCACCGGGTATCTCATAGGCAGCAGAAGTAGTGTAGCGTACATGTAATTTCGTTCTAGTAATAAAGCGGATTTCATACAAGTAATAAATAAGATAAATACATCGAATTCTGGGTTCTTCTACGAGTGACTGTAGAGAACCATTGCTATAATAAATACTTACCCGTAATAGTAATAAATCCCACCCCGTTAGTACAGTATATCCCGAAGTAGTGTGGAATACTGCAATTCTTGTATAAGTAGAGTGATATACTGATGAACGATCTCATCCAAAGTTATAATGATCGGTCAATCAGAATATGCCTTTGTTAGAATGTTGCCGGGTGAATTCGGATAAATCTATAAAATAAGGTAGCTGCGCGACGCTGTCACGCGAAACCAGGAACGTAAATTGTGAGCGAATAAGATAGGTTTTAGGTTTAGGCAACTCTGGTTATGTCAAACTCTATTTAATTTTTAAAAAGTTTGGTTTAAAGAGTTTATTATATTTATAAATTGAACTTTATGAAAATTATTATCTAGTTTTGTTTTAAGAGAGTTGATTGTATACAGATGTTATATCAAGTTTGGAATTGAAAAGATTTGGAGTTAAGTAAAAGGGCCATGAGCTAGTTTTATTAGATATTATATAAACCGGATTGTAGGGATATTAAGTAGTTATTTTTTAATTTAGCTGAACGATTTCAGCTACAATACAATAGCATTCTTTGTTAACAGAAAGGTATTAGATCAGGCTAATGAGTTTAATAGATCGGGCTATAAGTTTTGTGGCATATGATAAGTCTCTTTGTTTTTTTTTGATCATTTTCTATTTCGCAGAAATTTAAGTAATTGCATAGTATATTAATTCATTACTCAATAGAAATATCGATCGTTATTGCTAGTTAAATTGTTTTTGAATGACTTAATTATTATCTGTTCTTAACGTTGTTTCATAATTTTATCATTACAATGAATTAGCATATTTGACTTATAGTCTAATATCAGGTTAAAAAATATAGTTTCTGCTATATATTCATATTTCTAAATTATAAGTATTTCACTGATATCAGATCATTCTCGGTAAAGTTCATAGTTAGGCGTAGGAAATTTTCTTGCACACGCACCCACACACGTATACATATTTGCAAAGGCATTAATGATTGATTTGATAACAGACAATCTTGTCAATAGCAGGATCATGATAGGTGTAACCTTTTTCAGATCTATCTTGTGGCGATGATGTTCACAAATTTTACTCTTAAATCAAATACCGAAAGTGGTAAGACTTAATAGATATTTGTACAGCCACAGATTTTATCAAAATTAATTACCATAAATGAATTTATTTTGCATAACGATAAAATAAATACATTCGTATTTAATATTTAATATTTAACAATTCCAAATAAACACATCACGCATGATTAATAATGACCAATGATCAATTTTAACATGCTGTCCAATAGGAATTAAGAATTTGCACACAGATAATTGCCTGTAAACCATACACTTCGTTTCACTACGTTCCTGGTATGTGTCAGATGAGCATTTGCCAATTTTTTGGATAAGCGGTAATACACTGGCGATCATAAATAATGCAACAAAAAAAAAAATTTAGTCAGATCGTATTATCTCACTCAATTCCGGGCGTATTTGTTAAATTTTTTTTTTATTGTATTCACAAATACTATCTTTTTTAGATAGCAAAATTTTAATAATCGTTATTATTACCAATGCGAAGATAATTGTGAATTTATTACAAATCACGTGTTGCATTATTTTTGATCATTTTTGACAAAGATCAGATCGCGTGAGTTGTGCCACATAAAACATATAAAAATGGAAGTTTCATTGTTGATTCTGCATCTTGTGTAATATTAGAATTGCTTACAAATCAAAAAAAAAAGAACCGTACAACTTCCGCCAAACGAGCCCAAATATTGCTTTCCCTTCAAAAAGGGTACACCACAAGAGCAGTAGGTCAGGTCCACCATGTTAACTTTTTCACAGTCTCGCGAATTAGAAAAAAGTAGTTAACAAACCACACACTTGAAGATTTAGTGTTATAGAATGAATTTTATTATTATATTTTAGTATAGTTTCATGAATGTATATTTTATTATTTATTAGTATTATTATTATTATTATTATTATTATTATTCTTAGTATTAGTTATTATTATTATTTAGTTATAGTAGGTAGAACAAATACAGCATTTGACACATGATGCTTAATGCTTGACACTTGACGTTTGATGCTTGATGCTTAACACTTGATGCTTAACGCTTGACGCTTGACACTTAACGCTTGATGCTTGACGCTTGACACATGACTTCTGATGCTTCGCTCTAATAATTATTAAGCTTTGACGCTTAGCTTTAACAGTTGTTAATGGATATATAAACCTCAAGAATTTCCCCCAAGTCAAGCAAGTCACAGACACCTCTCTCCCTCTACCTTTAGTTTAGTAACTCTTATAAAGTGTAAAAGGATTCCTTAGGAACAGAAACCTAATGAATAGCCTTATTCCTTTAATAAAGTTATTATCTTTATTTATAAACTATATTGATATTCTCTCTCTAGGGTAATTCCTACAGGCAAGGTCTATCATTCTCAAGTAATAAAGTTATAAACTGTTGTATTATCTTAACCGAACTGCCCAGAGAAGGGTATAGTTGCTAAATAGTTAAAGCTACTATACTTCCATCTTGAACACTACTATAAACCTGTAAAAGATTTCTGTAGCTGTATTATTGTTATAGTAAAGAGTTAAAGAAGGCCTCTCTATTGTAACATTTGGTGCCTTCTGGTGGAAAGCAAAAATAAAAGCCAGTTTGATTCCTAGCTGCTGAATAATTTTCACCAAACATATTCATCTTGGAAGATAGCTGCTATATAATTTTTTACCAAACATAACTGTCTCAGAAAATAGCTGCCATATTGATTTTTATCGAACATAACTGTCTCGGAAGATAGCTGCTGTATTGTTCTAGAGTTAGAACACTTTTCTTTGATTACTCTCTTAGACAAAGGAGAAGTTTTCTTTTATGGTTCACACTGCTGCTGAACTCCACTACGAAAATATACAAAGTCACCAGAACACCTATTTAACTGAAACTCACCTTGCTGTAGACATGCTTCAAGCAACCAACCCAGATTTATCTTGTCTTCAGTATTATTGGCCTACTCATACTAGTCCTCACTCACCTTTTGGAAAATTTTGGACTTGGTATAGAACTAACTTCCATGCTGAATATCATACTTCTAAAACTTAGAAAAACTTTACTCTTCTTACCAACCTTCCCAATTGAATCACACTTCACCTTTGTGTTCGAGATATTATTTTTAGTTGCTATTATTAATCTAATATCTTCAATCTTAGAGAAATTGCTCTAGCACTAATTTAAAAATATACCCAGTTCTTACAAGTTCCTATCTTATTTTTTAAACATTAAAATGCTTTTGATCTTCATATCAACATACCCCAAAGTTTTAGTTTTGAAGAATCTGATCAATTTAGTCAACATTTAGGAAATTTAGGAAGTCCTATTCTACCTCCAACTGAAGAATATAATATAACTCTTACTGCTGATATTCCACTTTTAACTAACCCAGCAGATAGCCTACCCCCTTATAGTGAAATAGTTACTTCTACTGAACACTCTACTAGTCACTATACTCCTCTTGGTTCACCTTATCAACAGTCTCTTTTAATCAATTTTCCTGTACTTCCTTTACTTATTACTGATAATATTGAGACTGGAGAATATATTACTGCTTCTGTGGATCTTACAGAAACCTCTAGCTCAAACTATACTCCTACTAACTCACCACCATTACAGGTTTTTGAAGATAGTCCTCTTCCTTCACCTCAACCTCAACTTGCTCTTCCTCAACTACAACCTATTCTAGTTCAACCTCAACTTATTGTTGCCCAACCTCAACCTCAACTCCTTTCTCTACTTCCACCTATCCTAAACAATCTTCCTAACCCACTTGATAACATGGTTGACCAAGCTTTACAAAATGCAGCTACTGCTATTAATAACTTAGCTACTACTTTAAGATGTAGAAATGAACAAGTCTTATTAACTATAGAACCTTTCCAAGATGATGGTACTCAAGACTCACTCATCTGGTTTCAAGAATTTCAAAGAGCTGGTATAGCAAACTGTTGGAATGCTGCTTATCGATTAGAACTTGCTTCTGTATATATGAAAAGCATTGCTCTAGACTGGTACCAAAGTCTGAACTCTTAGCCTAATGTTTACAATAATGATGCTGCCCCAAACCGAAATTTAAGCATCTATTTAAAGCTTAATTTAGTACTTCTAAACAGAAAGCAGTTTGGCAAAAACAATTATTTGACATTAAACAAGAAACAGACAGTGTTGATGCTTATGTAAAT
>CAJVQA010006774.1:0-14524 GCA_910591915.1 Cetraspora pellucida | reverse complement strand
TTGACACTGGGATTTGAACTCTGGACCTGCCACTTGGGGGTTGACAACCTGACCACTTCACTAGGTCGCCACACCCCTTTAGGAACCATCTTTATTACTCACTAGCAATGCCATATTAAATATCAACTTACTTGTCTATATCTATTTTCACCTATTCAATCACAAATATGTTCAGATTGCTCTTTTAATTCTTACACAATTGCCAACAAATGCATAATTAATATTTTTATCAATCTCTCTTCTAGATTTTTTGGTCAAGTCAATACATACAACAAAATCCTTAACTTCAATACCAACCACCTCAATTTTATATACTTCATTGCAATTCGACATCCTATTCAAATTCCTAACCTCCTAATATCAACATTATGACTTACTTAATTCCAACAATATTTGAATCTAGTACTTTAACAGACAACTTTCAACAAATTGCCAACTACAATGCACAAGTATCAGAACTTCATTTTTATACAGATGGCTCTGTTATCAATCTGGGTATCTTACAATGCTCTATGGTTATCAGATAGGCCCAAATTTTAAACAACAATATACTGTATACCTTCCAAGCCCAAATAAGATACTGGCCTTGCTTATTTAAAGCTAAGCTCACTGCTATCTTAACAGCCCTTATTACTGCTTCTAGAAATTGTATTATACACATATACACTGATTCACAGTTTATAAGCTCTAAATATCACTTTCTTTCAAACTCAACTCATACTTTACTTTATACATACATACTATACTTTTCATTATAGAATACACTTATTAACTTTGTTAAATCATACAACATCCATACTATTTTTCACAAAGTTATTGCTCATCAGAACAATTAGTACAATAACCTTGCAAACCAACTCACATGTAGTCATTACAATCTTTTATATCTTACCTTTATGTTCTACAATATCTACAACCCTGCATATACTTTAAATTTTGAAAACTTCTCCTTAGAATTACCTATCCATCACAGTATCTATACAATATGTTATGCACATATTTATGCATTATGGATTACACAAAACCACTTTCAAAAATGGCACAAAATCCTTAATCAAGTTAATTGACAAGCTACCTAGCTATACATCAACAATAATCAAAAAATTTCAAACTTCTCGCACAGCTTTTAGTTCTCTACTCTTAAATCCTTTAGAATCAAAATTCTACTAGATGATCTTCCTACTCCATACATTTTACACAAATGATCTCACTCACACTCATCTATCTGTCACCAATGTCATCAAATCAGTTCTCATCTCTACTGGACAACCTGTTTATCTAATCAATTGTTATACAGCCTTATAGATATTTCATTACAATATACTTTAAACACTAAAACACTCAACACTACTTCAAATACTATAATCAATTTATACAACCAAATTAAGCTGTTGAGTAGTATAACTATTCTCAGCATATCAGATTTACCTTCAATCTTTCCAACTCTAACAAATCTAATACCAAATGAACTTATTGACATTATTGCAAATCTGTCATTCAAAAAAGTAGCTACAACACTTGTTACCAAGTTTTTACTTCATCTTAACCAACAAATTTATTACAAAATCTGAATTCTATATTGTATTTCAAGATCTATAGCTCAAACTTTTGAATATAACACACCTTCAAATGCTGCCTCACTTTCATCACATTCTCTCCTACTCAATTTTATTAGTTCAAAAATAAACTCCTAGTATATCCAATGGATTAAATATCAAACTAATCCCCTATATATAATTACTAAAATTCAAATCTAGGTAAGCTTTGGCCACTCTGGTTGGTTTAGGTCACAGATAAATTAATTTGAGCTTCTATTCTTTCTATAATATTTTAAAAGCAAAATTGTACTCTATGTAAAATCTCAATTAAATATTTAATAAAGATAGAACATGGCCTCACCATTAATATTAAAAAATAATAAGATTTCAAACTATCTTGATTTACTTTACTTTATTGCTATTTGATACTCTATTCAAACTTCTATCTATAATAATATTTACATATTTATAACACTTATTTCATCAGTTTTTAAAACTGGTAATATTATCAATACTCTTTAACTAATTGCTAATTTTAACTATAACCAATATAAACTTTATTTCTATACTAATGGTTTAGTTATACAGATTGGTATATCTCAATGCTTTATAAGTATTGGATGGGTTTTAGTACAGAACAAAAACATTGTATATATTTTTTAAATATAGATTAAGTTCTGGTTATGTTCTTTTAAAGCAATAATTATTATAATTCTTTTTGCTCTTATTATAGCATCTAGAAACTATAACATTTATATTTATACTAACTTACAATTAGTTATATCTAAATATAATAATACTAACTTAATACTTATTAAATTATCATTTATTAATACCTTATATTATTTACTTTGGTATATACTAATTAATTTTTATAAACTTCTATAATATTTAATTCATTTTTCACAAAGTTGCTGCATATTAGGACAATGAATTTAACAACTTTGCTAATTGCTATGTTTACAATTACTTTAATCTTTTATACCCAATTTTTAATATTAAAACAACTATAATTCTAACTATACACTTCAACTTAACAATTGCCCTATTGAATTATCTATTTATTACAGCATTTATATAATATATTATATACATATTTATGCACTTTGATTATTCCAAAACTGTTTTCAAAAATGGTCACAATTTCTAATTTAAATTAATTAAAAGGCTACTTGGCTTTATATTAACAATAACCAGAAGATAACAAACTACTTATACAGTTTTCAAAAATCTTTTTTTAAGTTATTCTATATAAAAATCTTATAAATGACCTTTCAACTTTACACAACCTATAAAAATGCAATTATGCTCAATTACCTAACTGTCATCAATGCAATCAAACAAGCACTCCATTCTATTGAACAATTTGTCAATCTTCAAATCTTCTTTACAATATTATTAATGATTTATTTAATTATTCTCTTAATACTTCTAATCTTAATATGTTACTAGAAACTATGTTCAACTTATATAGTCTAATTAAAAACCATGATTGTATGCAATTTCATAATATATCCAACTTAACATCTCTGTTATCAATCTTAATTGGTTTAGTTCCTTATAACCTAATTAATTTAATTAATAATATTACTTTATCTACTAAAACTGCTATTACACTTTCTATTAAATTTCTACTTAATTTTAATTAACAAATCTATACTCAAATTTGAATACCTTATTATACTTCTAGACCCCAATCTAGTAAACAACCTTAACTCTATTCAATATTATATACTTTTCAAAATTTACTAAATTAACAAATACTTTATTCAATTGTCTGTCTAAAAATATTTATTTATTTATATAATATCATAATAGAAACTTTAAGATACAATAAGGAATTTAATTATAAAAAAAAATTTTTAAAATAAAGATTTCTAAATTACATTTGTATTGCTAAATTAGACACCCAATGTAATATTATATTTTTATTTTTTAATGAATGCTATAGATAATTATTTCAAATTATTTTCTAACTAGGATAGATTGGAGAAAATCTTAACTGAAAGTTAGAATATTATATAAAGCATGTAGTTAAGGTAAAGCCTTGTAAAAGCTATTTGTTAATAGAGTGTATAGTATTAAATAGTTATATAGCTTTTAAAAAATTGTTAATAGAAATGAATATTGTTAGAAAATAAATTTTTGTGTATTTAGTTTTAATAATTATATTTTGAGTGAGTTCCTATTAATGTTAGAATATGTTGCATATAAACTATAAATTTTGATAATATCAGATAAAAAGATTGTTAACAAAGTTGATCAAAAAGATATTATTTGTTTGTTTAAAAAGGTTTTGATATTATTGTAGGTTGTTATAAAAAAAGTGCCAGATATGGCATATAAAATTAATTGGTAATTAAAATTAGTAGAGTTGGCTATGAAGTTTACAATAATATTAAGAATAGAGAGTATTAAACTATTAAATATTTGAAGTGAAGTAGGTATTAATTGAATTGTATTAAGAATTATTTGGTTTATATTAATATTATTGTCTGCATAGAAAATAAGATAAAGTGTGTCTTCAAGGTTTGTACATTGGAAACATGTTGATGTTATGTAAAGATAAGAATAATGCATATTAAGATTTTACATAGTAGATAAGTTGTTTGTAAGAATTTTGATATAAAAAAATATTTTGATATATCATGTTTTATATATTTAATTATTTGAAAATTTAGAACCCAGTTAGTTTCTAAGATGTTTTGAAAATGTTTAAGTATAAACCAGAATGAAAGCTTTTAGATTGTAATAGTAATTTTAATAAAATTAAGAATTTTGAATAGTATAAGATGATTATTTTATAAAAAGTAAATTGAGATAATTGGTAATAATAGTATAAGAATAAGTTTGGAAGTTTTTTGTTTGGATAAAAAGCAGCTTAGTTGTAAAATAAATTTGCATATAATTTAATTTTTAAAAATTGTATATTAAGATTTTTAAAAGTTTTGAGATAATTAATAAAGGAGATTATATCCTAATTTTTAATATGTAATTGTTTTAAAGAAGAGATATATTGCAGGTTTTGATTATTATTTAGCTGTCAAGATGAATTGTAACAGTAATGTTTGATAAAATAGCTAAGAAAAATAATAAAACTGCTTCAAGTTTAGTGTGATTAGTATTAGTATATAATTTTGTGCTTATATTGAAATTTATATTAGTATTTGGTTAGCAAATCTAGTTGATGTTTGATTTAATATTTGGTATTTGATAGTTTTTAATAAAACCATCAGTATAAAAGATTAGATTGTCTAGATTAAAGTTTCTGATTGAAGAGTAAAGTTTGATTAATTAATTTTGATATGAAATTAATTTAACAGTTTATTAAATAAGTTGTATTTCAGAAAAAATTAAATTTACTAAAGAATAAGAGAGAAGTAAAGGTTGGAGAAATGTATGATTGTTAATATAAATAAGCAAGAAAATTTATTAAAGTCAATTTGTGGTAAATCTTTAGTAAGCTTAAATTAATTGTAAGAAATACTAATAGATTGAAAGTTTGTAGTTATTAGAGATAAGGTAAAAGTGATTATAGTAAATTCAAGTGAGTAATTATAAAGTTAATAGAAGTTTGTTTGTTGAAAATAAGTTTGTTAAGAAAGAAAGTTTGGTTAATTTTATAAAGACAGAGATAAGTTAAGATAAAAAGGCTTTAAATATATCTTGAAATAATATCCAAGCTTCTTTGTTATTAGCTTTGTAATGGTTAATTGTATTATATAAAATTTGAATTGAAATATGAATAGAGAAGCTTTTAGAAGCAGCAAAATTAAGATTAAGAAGAAGGTTATTAGAAGTAATAATTTGTCCAGTCTGGATATAAAAATTTTTGTAAAAGTTTTCATAAAGTGCTTAATAATAAATATAGATTATACTTGAATGAGTGTATAGTCCCAGATTGATTTTTTTGAAATGAAAAAAATATTAAAAGATTTTTATTCTATAGGAACTTTTTAAAGCTAAAAACATTTGTTTAAGAAAAGTCTAAAAAGGTTTTGTACTTTAAAGCTTGTATATTAAATATGTTCATAGCAGATTTCAGAAGAATTAGTAGCTTTTTAATTTAAAAAATTAGAAATAATCTTTTGTCATTTTTGTATAATTTTTTGAATAAGATTTTGGTAGTAATTTTTGAGTTTAGAATATAGTTTATAGAAATCAGAGTATTCACTAGTTGGTAAAATAATTTCAAAAGATTTTGATTCAAAATAGATAATAAAATAAGAGTTAATTGTATTAAGTATTTTATCATGTTTAGTTAAAAATAAGTTATTAGTTAATAGTCTATCAATATGTATATTATTATATTTTTTTAAGAATCTTTTTGTAGAAAAGTTTAGGAATTTCAGAGAAGAGTTTGTTTCAATTATTAATTTTTTGTTTAATTTCATTATAAATAATTTAGTTTTGATAATAATTTATAGCAGTTTTGATAAGATAAAGTTTATTTGTATTATCAAAATATTTAGACAAGTAATTTTGAAGTAATATACTAAAATTAAATGAATTAATATAATTTTTAAGAAATAGAATTTTTTTATAGAGATAATAGAGTTAGAAATATTTAGAAGGATTAATTTCTTTAATGCTTTTGATAATGTTTACTTTTCTGAATGAAATATGTTTGAAAACAGCTTTAGTTAAAACTTTGTAAATTTTGTATTAAATATTATTAGTTTAGTTTTGATTAGAGATTATGAAGAGTTTAATAAATAATTTTGAAGGTTTTGTATAATTTGAGTATATAATTTTCAAGAGAAGTTTTGGAGCAATTTTTTTTAAAAAAAATTTTTTTCATTGTTTGTAAGGTTTTGAGTTATTAATTATAATAGAGATTTCTAAGGTAATAAGATTGTAGTTAGATTCTAGTAAGTAAATTTGAAGTATATTAGTATATTCAATATTTATAATTAATAAATTAGTTTAGATTTGATCAATTCTACTTTGTACATTAGATTGTTAAAAAGTGTAATTAGTATTATTAAAAAAAAAGATTTAATAAATATCTTTGTATTAAAAACTAGAAAGAAATTAATAAGTTAATGTTTTGAAATAGATGATTTTTTTGGTAAAAATTTGACTATATGAAAATTAAAAACTTCATTGAAGTTACTCATAAATATAGTTTTGTAAAATAAGTCTTGAGTAATATCAGCAAAAATTATAAGCCAATATATATCTATTATTATCTATGCAAATATATATTGATAATAATTTCTCTCTATTAGGTTATATTAATTGTGATAAACATCTATATATAGCTATTATAACAAAAAATCACTATTAATCGATTATATCCAGTTTCTTTTTTTAACTTTTTGTTTCTTCTGAAATAAGTTTTAGCCAGTCTTTTTCTTTTTCTTTAATTTTATCCATTGCTGCATCTCTACTGAATTTATAGTCAAAATCTACCTCAATTCAGCTGTTACTATAAAAAAACCTAATTTATATTAATAAGTATCAAATAAATTTTATACTACTAATTTATAGCAATAAAGCAACAATGCTAGTTTTAAAAATGCTTAAATAATAATTAGTTTTATTAAATATAACCTTTATTAAATGCATATATTTTATATTAAAACTGATGTATTAAACATTAAACAAAATATAATACAAAGAAAAAAATCAATATAAAGAAAACAAAATAATATAATTTAAAGCAAAAAACATAATACAAAGAAAATATATTACATAGAGGTGTGGCAACCTAGTGAAGTGAATAGGTTGTCAACTCCCAAGTGGTAGATCTAAAGTTCAAATTCCAGTAATAGTGAAAATTTGCAATTCTTTCTGTGTTATGGCTAACTGTCTTCTGTAATTAGTTGGGATAAGATACCTGTAACCCATGTCATACTAGCATAACTGAAAGGTTTAGACACTTGTACAATATTGTACAAAGAAACACAAACTGGCACTGAGTGGTATGAACCCAAGATAAGTCCTTAGGCCATGTAAATTACAAGAACCAAGTAGGAAGATGAAAGCCCACTTGGAAGACCTAAGTAAAAAAGTAACCCGAACCTTCAATAGTGCTACTGTAAAGACTAGACTTATAAAACAGAGCTAGAACTTGTAAAACTGAGCAAATGTGCTAGTCTTTGAGGAGGAACCAGATGAACCAACTAGGCCATCAGAATTTTTAGGTTCCAGAGAAAAAGGGTACATGCTAGCAAATATATAAACCAAAGGTATGATCTTGCCCTACCTTTCTAGGCTATCTGGAATGACAACTTAATGAAACTTAATTGAATACCAAAGTATTAAGAATATGTTGTGAAGTCAGTACCAGGGTTGGGGTAAACTTTACAAGAGCATAGTAGTTTAATGATAATTTTGATCACTAGTATTGGTCTTGGCTATAGCAATACTAGGTTATTTGTAGGAATAGAATATAGAAGATTCTGAAAGGTTTAGTACAAGTTCAAAGATTTCCCATGTAAGTGAACTGCTTTAAAGACTTAGTGGCCATGGCATATTTTCACTGGCATCAGCTAAAGTCATAGGTAAACAGAGGTAGGTAGGTGGATATAGAAACAGAGTGGTTAAATAGAGAACCTACAAGTGGGTTTCAGGTATAACAGCTAGTATAAAACCTTCAGGCAGACTACTTAAATTAAACAATAACTAAAATTGTATGAGTGGCTAGTTGTAAACTCTCTCTATTGTTGTCTTCTGTAGTTGTAATGCAATCATTAGCAAATATGCTATTAATAAAATCCTAAGTTGCAAGTACTTACCTTAATATTAAAAAAAAAAAAATATTATACAAAAACTATTGCTAATACTCAATTCCAACAATTCATTTATTTCTTCATGTGATATTAATAGGCTTTTTTATAAATAAGATTCAGAATCAGAATCTTGAAATAAGGTCTCTCTTAATTGTTTATTACTGGCTTCACTATTTAATATATTTTCTGCAGATTTATGCAATGGGCCACTGCTTTTAAAATCTCTCTATTTAAATATATCAAATATTAATATAATTACTTATAAAAAAAATATACAATTACTTATCAAATATTATTCAATCCTATATTTCATATATAATTTCTTATATAAAATATTTTGTGAATAGAGGTTGAGAAAAATGTCACAAACTGCAAGCATGAAAGCATAATGTTTACTGATCATGATGGGGACTGTTGCTGTAGTAAAAGCTATACTTGCGATAAGAGACACCCAAAAGATGCCCTTATTATTTTTTTCAAAAAATGTACAATAGCAAATGCTTACTTCCGAACTTTCCTTTCACTTAACAATATTGGCCACAGCCATATCACTTCTTAAACAGGACAACTTTCCAATTTCAAAAACTCTCCAAATTGCAGATCTAAGACTTTGAAGTGCAGCATTACAGATGTTCTTAATTTTTTTAAAAGCTATATAATGTAAATTGTAAGTATTTAGAAAAAATTAAAATAAAGACCATTGTAAACAATATATAATAAAAAAATCATTATCTAACAAAATAATATAAAGTAAAGAAGTTAGAAAATAATTATTAATAATTATAAGCAATAGATATATATAATAAAAAAAGAATATTACTAGACTTAATCATTGATCATAAAAACAGTTTGTAAATTCATTGGAGCTTAGATTAAACATAAAATCTGAAAACCTTTCCTCTAGGTAGCCCTTTAATATTTTCTTGATTAGGATTTGAGTAAGATAACATGATATGAGAAAAGATGTTTAACAATACTAGTAAAAATTTCTTGAAAAAAGTGAAAGATTTTAAAATAAGTTTCATTTAAAATACAAAAATCCCTTCAAATATTTACTATTATCAAAACTGTATAAAATACTAACGTCCAGAACCTTCAGAGAAGATTTATTTTCTATATTACTTTACTGGCATCTTAATTTTATCTTAATCTTCCTTACATCTTTGCTGAGTCTTTTCACTAAAATATACACTGCTGGTGCTAAGTGAAAAGTTACTCATCTACTTGCCAGTAGTGATGGTAGGCATAATCTTTAAGGGCAACAAATCCCTAAAAAAAAGAAAAAAAAAAGATAAAAAAAAAAAGGTAAAAAAAAAAACTCTATTTTTAGTTTTACAAAAAAAGGCTTTTTTATAGTTTTAATCATTAATTAACATTATTATTTTAATTATGCTAATTAGAAAAAAATCATTTTTCTGTTGATCTTTCTTGTAATTGTAAATATAAGCATGATGGTAGGAATAATGAACGATTTATATCATTATATAGAGATGTATTCTAAGAATATATTTTATATCATGAACAGGATGGAGAACATGATTTATAACAAGAGCAAAATGTTGGTTAAGAAGGTTGCATTATAGGATATTAAGATCAATATTGTATTTTACTACTTATAGATGCAAAGGTTTTTTGGATACTTATAATACTTGAAGCAGCTAAATCTGATAAATCATAATCATCATGTTGGATCAAATAGGGTGGTTAGTGTGAAGAAGTAATATTTGATGGAGTCAGTCATTGATAGAAAAAAGTAATATTAGTTGATTAAGAAAGGAAAGAAATGATATTAGTTGATTAAGGAGGGAAAGAAGCAATATTAGATGAAGTTAGTTGTTGAAAGGAAGAATCAATATTAGTTGAAGCCAGTTGTTAAGAAGAAGAAGTAATATTAGTTAATTGAGCTTGTTGTGATAAAGAAATGATATTAGTAAATTAAGATTGTTAACATAAAAACATTGATTATGAAAAATTGATATTAGTTGATGTATATATTTCAAAATTTTTCAAAAAGGAACAAAATTTTTTTACCTTATAAATGATAAAAACTTGTATTTATATTTTGATAAAACTTTCATAAGCAGAAAATATAAGTTAAAATCTAATAATAAAAAATGAAATGTAAAGAATGATAATAATGAATACTTATATTGTTTCATCATTATATTTGTAATGCTTGTAATGACAATTTGCTGAGTTTTATCATTATATTGCATCTGAGATTTATTATACATATTTTAAATAGATTTCACTAAGATTTATTATAAAATTAAATTCATAATTAATAATATAAAGTATAATATTATATTATATAAATAATTATTGTATTAATAAAATAAGCAAAGAAATATCCAAAGATATATATTGATACTAATTTATATATTTTGCTTTATACCATTTTTTTATATTGTTCTCTTTTATTTTTAAATATTCTTTCTATATAAAATTCATACTCTAGTTTTATATTCAATATATATATACTATTTTATCTTTTATATTTAACATATATCTTATTCTATCTTTTACATTCAATAAAGAGAATTGTAGAGTATAACCAGGTACTTGTGCATGTATATATGAAATAAGTAGATCATAATATATGTGCTATAATAAAGGAGTAATAGTTTCATCTTGGTCAATACTATTGTAAACAGAGTATAAATAAGTAAGGCCAAAATTAGTAATAACTTAATTGTGATAATTAGTTAAAAGGTCAAAAAGAATATTAATAATGAATAAAGAAAGCATCAGATGAGAAGTGAATGTTTAAAAAGAGTAAAGTTAACAGAGTTATATACTTTACTTATATCTTGTGAAAGTAGCCAAATGTTTTTATAATTGGAAATAGCATCTTCAATAAGATTATTGAGAATGTAAATAGTGATTGAAATGTTATTATTAGGAAGTGCAATATAATTAAAAGATGAAAGAATAGATTAGAAGAAAATATGATGCTTAGTCTGTTTGTAAGCATTTTGATATATAGTTTGTGAATGTGTTCAACAAGACTAATAGGTCAAGTAAGATTAAGATTATTATTAAAGAAGTTACATTTGGGAATAGAATAAATTCTGCTATGTTTTCATTGCTTAGAAATTTTATTTTTAAAAAGGCAACAATTGAAGTGACTAGTAATGATAGAAGTAAGCATTCCAGAACTAATGCCTGTGGGACCACAGGCTTTGTTATTAGGAAGTTGTGAGAGAGTTTGAAAAAGTTCTTTATTTGTAATAGGAGAGTTCAGAGATTGATACCAGGTTGGGTTAATGTGAGAGAGTAGAAGATAATGTTGTTGCCGAAAATTATTAAAAAGAGTTTCATTAATGGGTCTAAATGCAGTCCAGTCATAAAAATGTAATTGAACATGCTGTTTAATGAGTAATGAACAGTTATAAGCTTATTAGACAATTTTATATTAAAGAAATGAACAGGTTAATAGTAGTGATTAAGATGCTATTGATAGCTTGTATAGGATGTGTTATAAAAGTAACACATCTTTTGTCAGTAGCTTTGTTGATTTGTTGTTGAAGTAGAAGAGAGTTTTCAAAATAATGAGTATAAAAAAGTTGTTTACAAATAGAGTAAGCATGTTGAAGCTATAGTTGAGTACAAGATGGATTAGTAGAGTTAAGTGGTTGAAGGTCACATTGTAAC
The DNA here is from genome assembly GCA_910591915.1 of Cetraspora pellucida. NCBI lineage: Eukaryota > Fungi > Glomeromycota > Glomeromycetes > Diversisporales > Gigasporaceae > Cetraspora > Cetraspora pellucida. Next base: position 2,595 of record CAJVQA010006774.1, on the reverse strand, counting down.
TGTTTGTTAATTTGGAAGATATTTTAATTAATGTTAGAGAAGTCAGAATATCAGATAAATTTTTTAACAAGTTTAATAGTATGACCAAGTTTTTGAAGAGATAAATGTAATAGGGTACTGTGAGGTAAGTATTGATAATTGTAGCTATGTTTATGAGAAACTTTACTAGGAATGGTATGTCTGATTTGTCATTTTATAACTTCAGGTTAAAGAAATAAAGAGAAAATAAGAGAAGATAAGAGTTAATAGAAGAATAGGTTGAAAAAAAAGACAAAAGAGAAGAGAAGAGTACTTGCCTATAGATAAACCACCTAGCCAAATCTAAGATGTCTATTTTGACTCAGCTGCCATAGGTTATATGAGAATTGAAAATAATTAGCAACAAACTTGCCAATTTGCTATGCAACACTATGTACTGTAAGTGGCAGAATTTTTAAAAGACTGTATAGTAAGACTTTTAAAATCCAGATTAGTTAGTATAATTGTGACTAGCTAGGATAATTCTGATCAGATTGCATAATGCTGCAAGTTGTGCAATAACTTATTTCTAACTATAGATAATGTACACAAAATTTTTGCTAGTTCTTTCTAAGGTAGTTAATATGTAATGTATAGTGATACAGATTGCTAAAAAACAAATAAATTTTTAGGATTATATATAATATAAAGATACTTTACTTATCATAAAACAATGCATTCTATTTTTGGTATAAGCAAAAACAAGATATAGCTTGACATTGTTATATTTTATCAAATCCAATTTAAACAAATTAACTTTTTTTTTTTTATAAAAATTATATGATGTATATTGTTACAAGTAAAACAGTGAGTTAGTTACTTGACAGATAAATACATTATATAGCCTAAGAATGGCCTAGTTGATAAGAGGTGATTAGATTTGAAGAGTAGTGTGTTTATTATTATAGGTTTTATAATATATTGTCATAAAAGTAGAAAAGTATTTGGCTCAAAATATATTGCAAACATGAAAACTATTTATTATATAGGGCTCAAAGCCTTTATTATATACTGTTATATTGCTTATATGCTTTTACAACTATTAAACATATTAAACTTATTATTTAATATATATACTTTTAATGTCCTATACTACTTAAAGTCTATAAATATAATATATTTCTTTTCTTATAGTTTTCTCTTATTATCACTATTACTTTTATAATTACTAAACAACTTTTATGACTAATAATCATGGGAAACCTATTTTAGATAGATAATCAATATAGCAGTTAATTGCATTACTGTGCTACATTGATCATTCTCTGCCACATGCTTCCAGAATAGAGATGAGTACCAAGAGCATTATGCTATGCATTCTGCAATAATGCATACACATGATACACACTTAAGTGCTTGTATGATACTAAATAATAATTATAGTGATAATTATGACCAATTGCAAGTTAATAAAAAGTCTGTAATATTAGCATTAGAAGTTAGTATTAATAAAAATATTAAAATATTTACTTAATACTTATGTATATATAATGCATACTTAAAAGCTTGCACTTAAAAAAAGAAGGTATATTACTTGCACTTAGAGGTTTTTTTGAAGAATCTTGTTTTTGAAAGATTTTTTATTTTTTAGTATAAAATAATAATAATAATAAAAATTAAAGGTTATACAGAGAAACAAGTTTATAATGGCCAGACTCAATGTACAGAGCAGGCTATGGCATCTTTTGCAACTGTAAGAGCTGAGCATATGGTAATTGAATTTACAGAGAAACCTTCTACCTCGTTGAATTCTATTGCATCATCACACTTCAAAAAAACATCACAAGACTTGTCATACAATATTTTAGTCGATCCAAACTCATGTTATAATAAATGGCTAGCTCATCAAGAACTACCTTTACTTCCACATTCACAAACTCTTTACTCCTTTCTTGAACACATATATTCTTACAACTACACACCACTTAATCTTTACAACTTTACACTAGCAATATCAATTAGACTAGACTATAGTGAGTGCTTAATACACTTATCAAATGAATCAGAACCTCTATCTGACCACTTCATCTCACATCGATCTGGTTATGAATTTTATCCACTAATACCCATTCCTTCAAAATATTCTCCAATACTTAATAATACACAATATACCAAACCTGTTCTTGAAGATAATGCTATAAATTACACTTACCCACAACTGTTGAAACTGTTCTATCTGGCCATGATGATACTGTTATTGCCAATGAATACTATGGCTCTATGCAACTATATACATGTTACAACAAATTCCTAGCCTATAATTACCTTTCACTACTCCCACATCTACAAACAATTATCTCTTTCTTATGACATATTTATAGTTTTGATTACCTACTAAGTAATGCTTATGGATATATCTTAACTATTTTTATTAAAAATGATTACAGTGAAGCCCATGTTTACATTCCATCTGAACCTAAACCTCTATCTAATCATTTTATCTCACCACTTCAAGCTATTTGGCATTATCCAAACATTCTATTAAAATCAAATACAACAGAAGATGATTCTCTCAACTTAACAAACCCATATTCAACAACATTTACACCAAACTTACTGTCTTCTACATCTTCAATA
>CAJVQA010006773.1:0-14526 GCA_910591915.1 Cetraspora pellucida | reverse complement strand
TTTGACTGGCGACGACATATTTATTAAACAAATATTTAGAATCTAGTTAGGTTAAGCAACCATATTACAATATATATTAATTATAATCAATTTGGATTTAAATTAATTATTAATGCTACTAATGATAATAATTAATTAAAATTAATCAATTATAATTGATTAACTGATCATAATCAAATTTTATAATTCTTTGATGAAATGCATAACCTAATATATAATATTGTAATAATGGCATCAGTTTTGTAATATAATTAGGACTTCAAGAGAAGGCTTGTAAGTCTTTCTATATATTAAATGCATAAAAATATAAATATATTATCATCTAATATTAAATTAACAAAAAAATAATATTTAAATACTTACAGGATAATATATATTGTGCAACTTTAACTTTTGTCACTTTTGGCTGAATTAAAAAATTTAATATATTAAAAAACATTCAAAAATAATGTGTTTTACAAACATGTATATTTATTAAATTACATGATAAAATTGATTTATAAATGTTGAATGTCAAGTTAAAAATTTTAATTTTACTAGCTTATTAAGCTATTAATAATTTTATTTAAAAAATATTTTACTTTCATTTAAAACTATATTTACTAATTAAAATTCAAACAGGTAAAACTATATATTTTTGTTATTAGATTTTTTTGTATTTAATTATTTTAAATGTTTAATATATTACAATTAATTATTGCTAAATTTTACTATATAGATTTTTATTTATTTTTAGTCTATTATTAATTATAAAGTAGCCATCAGAAATAATAATTCATTATTAAAAAGGGCTGCAAAAAAAGTATTTTCACTAGTATAGTTGGCACAATGCTATCTAATATACTGTATGATAGATATTGCAGATAAAGTATAATTGATGCAACTTAATTTGACTATACAGAATATTTTAGAAAAACATAGTATAGTTTCTTAATCAGAACTTTTCAATTAACATTAGAAATTAGATATAGTTTTGAAAGAAATAAATAAGATTCTAAAAGCATTAATTCTATCTGTTTTACAAGCATACTATTAAGAAATTACTATGAGAAATTGTAAAAAATTCCTTCAATTAATAAAATATATTTGTATTTATCTTTAATAACTCTGTAACTTATAAATTATAAAATTTAGTTGTAATGTAATTTTTTTAAGTTGATTAGATATAATGATCTTCAAATAACTAGCCCAAGGACATGACCAGAATTAATTACTAAATGTTAAAGATTTAGAATTTATTTAAGAAAAGATAATTTCATTAACCCTATTGAAGTAAGAATTATTTATAAAAACTTAGAAGGACAGAAATTAAGTGCACAGTTGATAAATTTTACAAAATTAGCAAAGCAAGCTAGAAAAAAATATATTGATTGTTTTTGTAATAAAAGTTCTAATTTCTTTTTTAGGTCTATTCCAATTATAAAATAGGATGAAATTGATCAGAAAACAGAATCAAAAATAAGCAAAGAGAAAATTATTGCAAAGATTAAAGCATTTCTTGAACAGATGAGCAAAAATATCCAAAAGAATTACTGTGAATTCAGGCAAAAAAGGTGGAATGAATTGTTAATTATATTAGAGGAAATAAGATCTTTATTTAATTCTGATAATAGACTTGACAATAGTGATTGCACTAACAATTTTAAAATATAAAAGAACAGTTACTCAGTTTGTAAATATTTATAAAATAAAATTAATATTATAATTGTATTATCTCAAAAGTGTAAAATAGTACAATTAAAATATAAAGTTTTAAGCATTAAAGATTGCTTAGTTCGAGTTTTCATTACAGTAATAAAGGTTATTACCCAATTATTATAATTATAAGAAATTTAATATAGAACTTAATTTTGTTTATATATATGTATTTTAATATATGAGATTTTACAAATAAAAATAAAGTTAACATATAAAAACACTAAATTTAATCATATTAAAATATTTATTTATTGTATATAATATTATTTTGGTATTTCTAGTCTATTTAACTTTAGATTTTTATAAAATAATTTATTAAAAAACCTCAATATATATATATTGGCAAACATAGACAAATTCAAAACCATAAAAGATAATTACAATTTATAAAAAATTTTTTTACTTTAAAATTTTGCTTATGAAATTGCACAAAAAAAAATTTTACTTATAATTTTAGTACAAGTTTTGCCTAAATCCTCTTTTTAGCTTTTTTTAATCTAACCCTAATATTAAAAATTTATTTAATATAGTATAGCAGTAATACAGTAATATAACAAACTAGTTATAATCTGTAAAAGATAAATTTGACTAGAGTTTGGAAGTTAGAAGTGGACAAATCCAAACTATTGATACTTTAAACTATCGACACTTCAATCTATCTAAACAAAAATTAATATAAAAAAATGCAAATGTTCTTTAAAAGTCTACTGTTATTTCTAATGCTAAATTTAGAAATGTTAAACCATTTAACTATTTTAAATATTAAATACAGATTATCTTAGTTAATGTCAAACTATTTGAATTAGAAAATTATATTGATATATGTGAGAATTGATAACAACAGAATAATTTTTATTTAGCCTAATCTATTTTTTCTTAATAAAAGATTGATATTAACAGAGACAACCTGTATAAATTTAATATATTAAACAACTTGAACTAGTTTAGTCTATATACTAAAATACAGAAATATAACTGGTTCAACATCCTTATACTAAATAAATGAAGTTATCTCTGTTAATGTCAACCTCATTAAAATCAATTTCTTAATAAAAAAAAATAAATTTAAGCTATATAAAAATTTTCTAGTATTATTAACTCTCACATATTTTAATATAATTATAAAATTCAAGTAAGTTAACAGAAGTAACCTGTACTGAAATATTAAATTTAAATTCTTTAATAAAATTCAAGATGTTTTTGAAAATGCATTCATCAATGCTTTGTTAACACTAATCAAGATTATTTGATAAAGGTTCAAACCTTTTAATAAAGTATTTTTGTAAGATGCATCTGCAAGATTTAAAGTTAAAGTTCTTTTACAAAGTGTCTTTACTAACCTATTTAAAATTTTCAATCTATGCTAATTAAAGATCCCAAATTTGAGACACTTTTGATCTTGGCATAATACTGACAGCTTTTATGAAAATATAACATATAAACACCATAAGTTTAAAATAATTGAATATGTTTTAAAAATATTTAATTTTGACTTACTTGAAGGTTTTTTAAAAGAATTTTTTGTAGCTGTATGTAACAAAAAGCAGAAAAGACTAGTAATATGCAAGCAATAAAGTTAAAAAAAAAATTATGTATTATACTTTAGCATTTCATTATTTTATAAATTGAAAGTTTTTAAAAGTACTAGTAATATTATAAAATTGATTAATATAGGGCTCTCAATTTTATTGGCCAATCATTGTGCACACAAAAAAGAAATCTATAATAATTTGATTAAAAATTATTTCCAAATAAGGGGGTCATTTAAAGCCTGGCATCTTACAAAATCATCTGAAGTACGGGAAATCATAAAAACAGATTATCTTGGTCTTTTGAAAAAATGATGTAAAATCTACTTTGAGGAACTATTAATATTGCACATCTAATACAATTATTTAGTTGTGTAATATTAATGTTAATGCTTCCTCCTGTTACTTATCACTAAACATGATACTTTTTAATTTTTTCTTACTGATTTTCTTACTGGGCTTTTTTTTTTTCTCTAATATTCTAATATTTGAAGTTTATAAGTTTGCTAAAATATAAATTTCAAGTACACTTTTATAGTTTTGATGTTAATATTTATCTTCCTCTTAGATCTAAGATTTGGACTTTAGCAAAAACTAAATTAATAAGTATTTTTTGTTTTTATTTTTATTTTATTTTTTATTTTTTTTATTTTTTTATTTATTTATTTATTTCTTTTGGCAGATACTAATATCTTTCTTGTTTTTTGTAAGCTTTGTTTTTTTTAGAATGTAAATGTAGACCATTCTAAACTTTAGCAGAAAATAAAAACTATAGCTGAGGATATGTATTAATTCTTTTATTTATTTAATTCTTTTATTTATTTATTTCTATCTTTCTTTAACAGATATTAATATCTTCTTTTTTTTTGTAGGTTTTGGCTTTATTAGAATGCAAAAATGGACCAGTGATAGGGTTTTGAACTTTGGTGAAAAATAAGAACTATGACTGAAGTTAAGTACTAATTTCTTTTTTTTTTTTTTATTCATTACTATTTTTTTTTGCAGATAATAATTTTTTTTTCTTGTAGACTTTGACCTTATTAGAATATAAAAAAAACTGGCAATAGGGTTCTGAACTTTGATAAGTATTAATTCATATTGGTCAATAGAAATCTTAACTTGATTTGGAACTGAGAACAGAACCAGAAATAAGTACAGTTGACTATAGATATAACAAACCTTTCTATAACAAACTCTGAATATAATGAACACAAAAATTTTGAAATTTTAGTATAAAAAGTGATGATAGTTCTTAAGAAAACATAATAATTTTTCTATAACAAACTTTTTTTCTTCCAGAATCTTCAGTTCATTATAGAAAAAGTTGACTGTATTAAATTTTTTTTTGGTTTGTTTTATTTTAATTCTTTTTAGCATATGCTAATATTTTTTGTATCTAGCTTAGATGAAATATAGAATCATGTTAAAATTTAAAAACTGGGCATTTCTTCTTTTTTCTGTTTAATTATTGCGATTTATACTTTATAAAATAATAATATAGCTATGATGTATAATTTTGTGAAATGAACAATGTTGAGTTGAATTAAAATTTGCATTAGATTAAAACAACTATAATGTCATAATACCTACTTACCCTTATTCTAACATACTGGGTGTTTCAAAAGTTGCCTAATTTTTTTATAAGATTATGATATTGGACTAGTAGTAAAATTTTTGAAACATCTGGTATAGAGTTTTATCCTATGTTAATTTGGCATAATTATGTATTTTAATAAAATTTATTTAATTAAAATAAATCTTAAGAATTGTTTAAATTTTTAATAAATTTTGATTTTTCTTCTAGGCTTCTTCATCCTCTATTTTTTCAGTATGCATTTCAAGTTCTTTTTATTAGTTCACTGACAGTTGAATGTTTATTTTCACACCCTTTTCAGAAGTCATTTAAAGTCTAACATCTCATGAAATTACCTATAATATAAAAAATCATGAAAGACATAATGATCCTGATTTTTTTTTAATATTTAGTAGAATCTACAATTTTTATTTTTTAAAAAAATCTTTTTTTTTTTTTTATTTAAAGGAATCTCTTTTTTTTTTTTTTAAAGGAATCTCTTTTTTTTTTTTTTTAAAGAATCTCTTTTTTTTTCCTTTCAAATCTTCTTTTTTTGCAGTTGTGTTAGTTACATACAAACAATAAAAAGTTATTAAGACTTTTTTTTACTATGCATTATTACTAAATCATAATATATTGTTGAAAGCATTTTTAAAAATATTACTGCTGTATTATTGTTTAGTGAGCAAAGCATATTCATTGTATTGTAGTTTTGTAGTTAAATTGTAAGCAAATTATTTTTTTGCAGTTTCTTTTTTTTTTATATAATATAGTTTTTTTTTTAATATGCCTGATAACAAAAAAACATATCACTCTTTTCAACGATTATCTGAACCAAACCTTCCAAAATACTGACTACAGAAAAATGATATAGTTAATAGATTAAACTTTATGAAAACTTTCCTGGAGTACTGGGCATGCATAGTGAGTATTGAAATAGAGTTGAAAAAAAAAGCTATCACTTTGTGATGACAGTTTAAAGGAGCTCTGGAACTATAGAAGAAATAGTTAGTGACAGCCAAAAGTCTCTTATAAAATAAACAACAGTATTAAATATATTAGTTCTATACAATTGTAAAATCTACAAGAAACTTTCAGAAGGGTTAAGCATTTACAAAAGCTATAGTTTAGTTCACCTTATGCTTTCTCTTTTTTTTTTGAGAAAAATTTTATAAAAAGTAGGTAATTCAGTTTACCCTCTTCAAAAGATCAACATGTAAAACACCAAAACAGTTAGCAGTATTTACTTCCTAATCAGGATTGTGTAAACAATACAGCAATAAAACACAACTTATATATGTGCCTTGAACTACTAAAACCTTGTAAAATACTGTTCCCAAACTAACCAGTACTCATGCTGACTCTCTACATTCAAGTTGAAGTTTTATCCTACATGGTTTTTGTTAAATATTCTAGTAGATAGAAAAATAGTAGAGTTATTTTTATTTGTATAGTTTATAATTTTTAAAAGTCTAACACAGACTTATAATTGTGACCATCCAATAGTCATATGGCAAGAGTTACACATATCTTTTCTTTTGTTTCTCACTTCTCTCCTTTCCCTCTTTTATTTTTTGTATTTGTATCTTTTATCGTCTACCTCTATATCTTTGTGTTTTTTTTTATATATAAGTTTTTTTGTTTTTGTTCACTTCTCTATGAGAAAATGTTATCAAATTGGTAATATCTTATTGTAGAATGGTAGTTAGATGTGGCCTCTAACATACTTTAATTTCTTTTGAAATTAGACAGTCAGTGTAGGCAGATCACTTGTAGAGACTTATAGAAGTACTCATAAGATGTTGGACCAAAATTTATAAACTAATTTGTATATATGTAATACAAAAATATATAATAAAAATAACTAACAAGACTACTCAAATGAAGAAAAAAAATATATATATATAGCTGGTAACTTTGTTGAAAGAAAAGACAATGTGTTTGAAGAAATTGAAGTTGATGAAAGTAAAGTTTTAGTGAAAAACAAAAGACAGTATTAGAGGAAAATGATATGATTGTATTAGATAATAGTAAAGAAAAAAATGAGGAGGTACAAGCAATATCTGTAGCAAATGAAGCACTTATAGCACATAAAGGGATCAAAGTTTACATTTCACAATTTACAACTCCTTATCAAAGATGATTACTTCTCTTTAATGTTAGTAAACCATTTGAAGTATTAATAAATAAATTCAATAGTGAATAGTAGCTGCTCATTACAAATATGTGGACAAGGTTCAGTTATAAAAACCACACCAATAATAATTCTTAGAAGGCATTTGCATGCTAATTAATGAAGCATAATTATTTAAGTATCGAAAAAAAGGAATTCCTGTTGAAAAATATTGAAAAATAAAGGTTCATCTTCCCAATCTCTGTTTTATAAAAATCTGGGTACTACATTTTGTTAATGCACAAAAAGTGTAAGTAGAATGATATAATAGAAGTTCTGATCATATACACACACTTGATAAAAGTGAAAGGCTAAAGTGTTTAGAAGTAGTGCAGAAATTAGTTAAGGAAGAAGCAACCAAAAACTACTTACCATCTGCAATTATGAGTGTGATTAAAAAACTATGTGATTAGGATAAGAATCTGGACTCAAGTGTTAAGAAGCTAAAATGTACTGAAGTTACAAACATTTAATACAAAGTTTATGAAGTTCAAAATAACTATTTAGATGGTAATAAAAATAAAAAATCTGATATAGAAAAAAGTATTTTTTTTTTGAAAAACCAGGACTATCATATTGAACATTATGTAACTTCTAGTCAGTCTACTTATGGTCTGGTCTTTATACATTTTCTTCAAATTGTCAAGCTTAAACAATATGGGTGATTAACTCTTATTGATTTAATGCATAAAACCAACAAGTATAATTGCCACCTGTTTATCTTATATGTTTGAGATTTGTATAACTGTTGGGATGTTAATGCTCATTTTTTTGTTAATAAAGAAGATAGTAACACAGTTTCAGATGTCTTAAAAATTGTAAAAAAATTTGGAAGCTATTGAAAACTGTGATATATTCTTGCTGACTAAAGTCATGTTAAGGCTAATAGTATTATGAAAGCATTTTCTGATCTCTGGAGTAGTAAACAAGAATGTGCAATAATTTTCTGCACAGTCTATATAATATGAGTATGGATGTGTAAAATATATGAAGCAAAAACCTGAAGAAAAATAATTCAAGCAATGCATAAAGCTACAAAAATTGGATGCGATATACTTATCAAAAAGGTGATTGAGTTGTGTCAAGTTATCAATATAAAGAATTATATTAAAAGAAATTATCAAAATAATTTAAATCAATAGGCTTTATGGGCTTGACAGCATTTACTGCTTTTATTGCAAGTAACTTCGATGAATGCACTGGAATCATACTATAGTGAATTAAAGACAATAACATCATCGAGTCATGGTATAATAAATATAGTATAAAAATTATTTTAAGTATTATTCATTTTATTTATATTAAACACATGTCATAAAATTATTATCTTAGATATAAAAAACACACCAACTCAGAACATGTGGTTTTCAAATTCAGAATTAAATGAATTTCAGTTGTTGGAGTTGATGATAAAATTCTTGATCAAATTTACAAGTTTCTATTTTCAATCCAATAGTTAATTGTTGCTGAAGTTTGTGCTATTGAAAAAGGATAGAAAGAGGTAAAGAATCACCTGGTTTAACTTCACCTAACTGTTCTTGTCTGTTCTTTTATCAGTACTTACTTTCTTGTTGATATATATTTCATGAACATGTATATGGTAATAAAAAACTATTAACTTTAAATATGTGAGAGCAATTTCAAAATATGTTTGTAGAAAATGGTTTTGAAATATATGTGTGTTATGATTTAGTAGAAATAGAATTGTTTAAAAAGACTGAAGCTAAAAAAGTTATTGAAAAAAAAATAGATGTTTAATTATTAGTGAATTGATAGAAAGAACCCAAAATGCATACTGAAAAATAGAGAATGAAGGGAGCTCAGAAGAAAAATCAAAATTTATTAAAGATTTAAACAATTCTTTGGATTTTATTTTAAATAAATAAAATTTACTAAAACACATCTATTGTATTTTACACTTATGAATACACTATCTTAAAAACTAGCTAATTAATTAGTATGAGGTAGTCTAAATAAAAATATTTTATATTCTCCAAAACCCTTCCCAAATCTTAATTTTATATTCTTCAAAACCTTCCCAAATCTTAATTCTACATCTTCCAAAACCCTTTCCAAATCTTAATTTTATATTCTCCAAAACCCTTTTCAAATCTTAATTCTAACCTAAATACTAACCATAATGTAAAAATTCTATATTAAAGATTTCATATATAAAACATAGAAAAATTTATTAAACATAATAAAAACATGATAGATGCCAAACTACTATAGGTAATAAATGAAGATGAATATATTTTTTGTAAATGCATAAACTTCTTTTATTGAAATAAAAATATTACATAATTATGTTAAATTAAAATTGTAGAGTTTTATTAAGATTAGGATAAAAACTTATATAGTATATCAGGATAAGGGTAAGTAAATATTAGTGGTATTATAGTTGTTTTAATCTGATGCAAATTTTAATTTGACTCAACATTGTTCACGAAATTATACATCATAGTAAATTGAAGTAATTAAGCAGAAATAAGAATAGCCCAGTTCCCAAATCTTAATATGATTTTATATTTTATCTAAGCTAGATACAAAAAACATTAGTATATGCTAAAAAGAATTAAAAAGAAGCAAACTAAAAAAAAAAAATTAATACTTATCTTTGGTTCTGTTTTTAGTTCCAAACCAAGTCAAAACTTTCATTAACCAACATGAATTAATGCCTGTCAAAGTTCAGAACTCCATTGCTAGTTTTTTTTATATTCTAATAAGGGCAAAGCCTACAAGAAAAAAAAATTATCATAGAAATAAATAGAAAAATAAAATAAAATAAAATAAAGGAATTAGTACTTATCTTTAGCCATAGTTCTTATTTTTTATCAAAGTTCAAAATCCATCACTAGTCCTATTTTCATATTTTAATGAAGTCAAAATCTACAAAAAAAAGAAGATATTAATATCTGCTAAAGAAAAGAAGAATTAAATAAATAAAAAAAGAATTAAATAAATAAAAAAATTAAATAAATTAAAGAATAATTAAATAAATAAAAGAATAATTAATACATATCTTCAGTCATAGTTCTTATTTTCTGCTAAAATTTAGAACTTCATTTTGGTTCACATTTGCATTTTTAAAAAAAACAAAGCTTACAAAAAACAAGGAAGATATTAGTATCTACTAAAAGAAAGAAATAAATAAAGAAATAAATAAAAGAAAAAAAAAAGGAATAGAAACAAAAAATACTTATCAATTTAGTTCTTGCTGAAGTTCAAATCTTAGATCTAAGAAGAAAATAAATATTAATATCAAAACTATAAAAGTGTACTTGTAATCTATATTCTAGTAAACTTATAAACTTTAAATATCAGAATATCAGAGAAAAAAAAAACCCCAGTAAGAAAATTAGTAAGAAAAAAATTAAAAAGTATCACATTTAGTGATCAAAGTAACAGAAGAAAGCATTAATGTTAATATTATACAACTACATAGGTGTAAAGTAATTCACAACATAAATAATTATATTAGATGTGTAACATTGACAGTTTCTTAAAGTAGATTTTATGTTATTTTTTCAAAAGGCCGAGATAATCTATGTTTTGTGATTTCTCATCCTTCAGGTGATTTCATAAAGTGCTAAGCTTTAAACAACCCCCAAATAAGATGCAATCATCAATTACCAAATGTGGTAAAATCTCTGACTGTATTACATCAATTGTGTGATATTTTAGATATTTATCCAATTAAATTTTAACAAATTCTAAAATATCACAAAATTCATGTGATAAACCTGAATGATCAAAACCAGTTCCAACCTCTATGTGAAACCCTACATAATAATAAGATGGTACCTAAAATTATAGATGCCTACAAACCACTTGGCTTTAAACTATAACCTAATTTATTTAGCTTATATTTGTTTATAATGATACTATATATATGATAAAATTATTTATTACAAATAAATAGCAATAAATTATAAGATTTGGTTTAAAATCACAGTTCAGATACTTCAGAAAGATTAATCATCCTGTTATCTAGCAATTGATTTAACACAAGTTGATATATTTTTTTAAAAAAATTTTTATCACTAATAGGATTTAAACTTCAAATCTGCTATTTAAAATATAGCAACTGGTTTGTTTGTAATGGGAGTGATATCATTACTAGATACTAGAATTTTTTGGCATCTGTAGGGTCAATAACAAATCAACTAAGTAAACAGTGGATTAGGAGATCAAAGAAATCCCACAAAGCGCCAAACCAGAAAGAAATAAGATGACTAAAAATTGGAGCTTGACCCAATTCTGTATTTCCACAGTTAACATACATAACCGTATTAGCAATAGCTACCGCACTTGAAATGATAAACCACCAACCACCAATGAATGTTACTAAATGTGAACGATCAGGGCTATATTTATCAAGATATTTAGCAGGATCACCTTTCTCTTCATCTATACACATTTGAGCAAATAAAAATAACGAAGGAGTGTTTTCAATGCAAAGCAGCACGTTCCAACCAAACCACGCGCATGCAGGTAATGGGCAGGGATGAGTCATACATTGTACGTAGCATGGTCTCATGCATTGACAACATTGACAACCGGTACTGCTACAACAACAACAGCCATTACCATTACAACAGCAACACCAAGACTGGTAGCAACAACTATTAGTACCATTACTGGTAAGGCATTCTTGAGCACCACCACAACAGCCGCAGAAACAAAAGAACCAAAAGCAACAACTACAGAGACCACAACCACCCTCAACACAACAACTTGCCGGAGTGCAACAGATCAAAACTGTTGATAAAGAACATAGGGATAAAGAAAACCAAGATTGTATGAGGCCTCCAGCAGAATTACCACCATGTATTACAAAAATTAAAGGAAGCATTGCCATTACAAGGTAAAAATCCAACTTTTGTCGTTTGCCAATGTCAACAAATACTAATACAATATCTATGGTAATTATAAAAGAATGAATTATATATTTCCAGATTACACTTTTTTTAGAACCTTTTCTTAACCATAAACGTATAAAACTAACGATTAACATAACAGTTGTTGCCCAAATACCAAGTATCTGTAATGGACTCATAGGTTTATAACTACACATAACTTCTTGCCATCCCCATTGAGGTGCATCATATTTTATGTCACTCTTTTCAATTCCCGTTACATTATCCTTCCCAAATTCTGGCATTGTTATAATTTTAATTCATAGATTATTTTCAAAAAATTATTATCTTATACAGTACATATATTTCAAAAGTTTTTATATATAACTTTTGTAAATATATATAAGTAACTATTTTTTTTTCTTTCTAACCATTTATTTATGCACTATTATCCGGAGTTAACGATATATCTTTCCGTTTTTTTTCCATTGAAATTTCCTTAAAATAAGCTTTTTCGAAAGAATTTTTGATGACAGGATAAATTAGGAATTGGTATTGTATTTATTTGTATTTGTTAGTCATGAAATCTGACATAAATAATTACACATACTAAATCGTATCGGTATTGAAAGATAGCATTATTGTTAATTATTTATTTTCTTATAACTTCTTTTAGTCATAAGTTATGTACATCTAATTAGAGATTCGAGTGTTCAGAATCATGGATTTGATTTTAATAGCACAAATCATTGTAAACCCATAGTTGATGTGGGTACAGTGAAGTAATTAATTACGACACACATTGTAGTAAAATTGTAACTGTTTTGTAGTATTGGCGTAAGTTGTAACTACGGTGCATATAACATAGACCGGAACCTTAAGATAATAATCTGTGAGATTATGTGTGTACATATATAACTGATAATAATTTATCTGTTATTAATGTTATTATATCGATATATTTAAAAATATTTTGATATTCTGCAAATGTGGTTTGACTCGCTCCTGTGATTCAATTCCAGATATTATTCTGCAAAAGTCCGTTCAAAATTTAATTTTTTGTTAAACTGGTAATGTACTAGAGTTACAGGTGAAACTGGTGAAAATGGTGAAACTGGTGAAGCTGGTGAAGTTGGTGAAACTAAATAGAACAGCCAATGAGAAACTTCATGGTGAAACTTAAAATTAGTTTCACCAGCAACTCTATACTGTACCGAAGTCATAAGTGATTTTGCTGTCATACATGTTAATTATGAAGATCTAGTGTTTTAAGAAGTCATTGTTTGTGTTAACGTTAATTTTTGCATGTTAAAAACTTTCACATTTCAAAATACAAACAAAAAATTGTTACGTAGGTACTACGTAAGGTTGTAATTGAAAATAGGTTATGGAAACGCAATTATTTCAAAAGGAAAAAAAACCAAAATCAATTTAACCTTTTAGGTAGCTTCAATGAACTCAAATATATTTTTGATTCAATTAATTTTACTATAAATAATTGTACAATATACAAGGTCATACACACATTAGATAACAGTAATATTGGGAATACGATACATAACAGAATTTTTTCATATTCTACCCAATATAACGAACTCAAAACTTGAAATTTCACAATAGTTCTGTAATGGATTCTTAATAAAACACGACACAATTTTTTAAACCAAACTTTTTTTGATTAATATTAAGCTTTTTTCAATTAAATAAACCAGCATTACATATGTTTTACAGCATATACAATGTTACATATTTCGTTTTTGGCATTCTAAAAACAATTTTTTTAAATCGCCAAGTTGAATGGTTTTTTTTTTGTCATTTTTTGACAAATTATGTTAAGATAATGCTTAACTAAACGACTCAGAACAATCCATGGTGTTCTCAAGTAGCTTCATCAATGTGATTAGCTAATGATCGAGATGTTGCGGGTGGTGGTTATTGCGGTTAATCGAAAACGAATTGCAAAAATTCAAACTTTAGCCAATCAGAGCAGCCCTATGAAAAAACTTTGTGGTCGCAGCTCCGGGATTTTTTCTCAATCAGATCGGTTGGTAAACACTGAGGGAGACGGCCTTAGTGTGATTTGGGTTCATTGAGAGCTATCAGTGACACAAAACTTAATATGAAATAATTAGTAATTATGTGATTTGGTAGTTTGTCATGAATCACACTAAAACAAATTGTATAATTTCCAGTCACGGACGATGATTTTCTGCAAAATGCAGAATATCGTAGAATTTGCAAAAACTTTTGAATTCACTTGTCTTTGCAAAAATTTTATTACAGATAAATTTATTTTGCAGATAATAATCCCTGTTTTCGATTAATCGAAATTAATTGAAGAGATCCTTATGACAATTTTCCCGAGGATTTTAAATTTCTGCCAATCAGAGTAACTATAAAAAACAGGATGGTTGTTTTTATCAACCATTGAGAAAGGCGATTAAGAATTTAATTATTAGCGTTAGTAACAAATTACCCCTAATGTACGTACCAGTCGGTACATGAATTTATCCCTATCGGGATCAGTGCACGGATCATGTGTCTGGGAAATTTTTACATCAATGATCTCATGTTAATTTATCATGGTAGTGAAAATAGCACGTATTTGTTTGGATCGCATCATGTTTATCACGCGATTAGACATTTTTAGGGAACTACCCCAGGTGCGCCAACAAATTTTCACTTTCACGTGAT
>CAJVQA010006772.1:0-14527 GCA_910591915.1 Cetraspora pellucida | reverse complement strand
AGACCCTAGACTAATGCCAAAAAAAAAAAAAAAAAGAAAAAAATCTTGTACTCTAAATCCTTTAGTTTTTGGCCTTTTTTGCTAACAAGCTCTTAAGTTTATATGAGCAAAAAATAGAATAACAGTATTTATTATAGTTTGGTTAAATGTTAAAAGATGAATTGTATTAATTACATTTTTATCAAATTGTTGATTATTTATTTTAAAAGCTTTGAGTATTAAAAATAAAGTAGCTATTTTTTTAGATTAGTTAAAAATTTAGTATAAATTTTGTTGTGAATTCATTTTTTATTATATTTGATATATTAAAATATAAAAGTAGTAGTTAAGTAATCTTTATCAATAGTAAATATTTGAAGAAAAAAAAAGATTTGTATCTTGTTAATTTGTTGATCAAAATAGTAACTCACTTAATTGATTTATTTAATTTCTAACTAATTAAAAATTTATATTTGATTCATTAAGTAAGGTGCTTAAGAATGAAATTAGTTAAAAAGAGACATTTAAATTTAGTTAGTAGTTTGGGTCTGTAGGTAAGTATTTTTCTTTTATTTGTCTTGGGCTTTCCTTTTTTTAACTTTCTGCTAACTTTATTCTCAATTACCTTACTATTTTGAATAATTGAACAACATTTACAATTTTAACTATTCTCAATTCTTTGGAATAATTGAATGGCATAACCATGGCTGATCCTGGTACTTTAGAATACAACAGCTGGCAAAAAAGTAACAATATTTTGGGATAGAACAGACAATTGCAGGAATTAGGTTTTTATAGTCAGGGACTTATAATTAGTTAATGTATTAAGAAGAAATTTATATATTTATTATTATATAAATAGTCAGTTATTATTTTTAATAAAGTAATGTTCAGGTCTCTCTTTCTCTAGGGCCTTTACAGCCTTTATTTATATTATAACTCTTTATTTATATTTGATATTTTATGTTTGCTATAACTGCTACTTTTACTACTTTGTTTCTAACTCCTATTTACTTGATATGGCCTTTATGTTCTACATAGCCATAGTAGCCTACATAGCAGAAATAGCCTAAATAGATCAGGTTACCCTAATTTGGATAGCTGTAGTTATGTGCAACATGACTTTTCTGAATAACAATAGATAACTGTTTGTGCAAATGTATCTTTTTATAAAATATAATTGGATAATGCTTTAAATAGTAATATTACAAATTCAGGTAAAGTTATAATATACTCAAAAATTTATTCAAACTGTATATAATATTTTATTAATATTACTAACTTTTTTAAGGCTTTTAAGAACTTAGAATTATAAACATTTATTTTTAAATTTTCTAATCACATAACATTGCACTAAATAAGATTTATCATTGATCAATTTTTGTTTATCATTATATGATTAAAAATTATATAGTAAATTTGGTAGTAATACTGATATAGTTTGTCTTTTGGTCAAAGGGTTCAACCCTGTGACCTTAGCTATAAATCCAGCATACATTTAAAACATGCAAAATTTTATTTATATTACAAACCTAACACAACAGTTATTAAATTGCATTGCAGATTAAATATCTCTTTATTTCTTATAAATTACTCAGCATGCCATCTTAGAAAAATTTGTATATTATTCTTATTTCTCATTTATTTATATTTATATTAATATTTTATATTTAAATAGTCATTTATGCAAATATACCTTTTTATTAAATATGATTAATTAATGCTTTAAAAATTACATTATAAAGTTATAAGATATTCAAGAATTTATTCAAATTGTATATAATATATTATCAATATTGCTAACTTTATTTAAATTTTGATTATTGCTTTCAAGAACTCAGATTGCAATATTCTGAATTACAATTACAAAAATAATTATAGTATGAAATTAATTATTTGAATTATTCAATATGTAAGAATTATATTATTATTATATATATATAGTAAGGATATTGTTGTGTTCAGAAGATTGTAACTCAGTTGCTTTACAATGCAAATTATTGTTTAAAAGAAGGTGTTGAATTTGACTAATAGGTAATTAAAGCTTTTAGTTACTTTGGATCAATGAATACAAGTAGTGTAAGTTATATGATAAAGAACTCAAATAAATAATAAAGTTTATAGATTTTTGCAGAGTTTGTACTAGGTCTAGAATTAGTATTTTATTATAAATAATATAATATATTGGGACTTTAATTTAATAAAACAAAATAAAGTATGCTACTTCTAAGGGTCATTTTAGCCTTTATTTGTATTACTGAATTTATTACTTACAAATATAACTTTAAACTTATTATTACTTTAAGATTATCTAATAATATTTATAATTACTTATTTAATTTTTCTAGTAATGTTTTATTTCTTTAAGGATGTGTACTTTATTCTTACATTCTTTCTTTTTACCTTTTTGCATCCAAAATACTGTTCTCAATCACAAATGTAACTTATTTATTTTATATATTTTTCACATAATTGATTATGAAATTCTGATATTATAATATATAATAATATATATAAAATAAAATAATATTTATATTATAATATATATATTAAAAAAAATTAAGATATAACCTGCTACATATAGGTATAAAAGCTTATATGCAAATTAAAAAAAATCAAATTGCATAAATATAATAAAACCCCATATGCAATTCCTAATTATATTATTATAGTTTGTAAAACAGTGCAATAAGCTTGTATTTACAATAAATAAGATATGTAACTAGTAATAAGCAAATTATAGTTTTTTAAAAATCTGTATAAGATTTTTAGAAACTGTAATTTGCTTATTGCTATGCAATAGTAATTCAAATATTCTATATTATAATAAGTTTTTGCAGCTGCAAGAATCTCATATTGTAATTAGGCTTTACTGTTATAGTAGTAGTACAATGACCTCATATTAATAATTAGGCTTTGCAGCTGCAATAACAATTTAAGAACCTTATGTTATAATTAAGCTTCATAATTGCAATAGCAGTATAAGAACCTCATGTTGTAATTAGACTCAGTGGCTGCAATAGCAGTGCAAGAATTTTATAACTTGTTTGTAATACTATGAAATAATAGTATTTTTTCAGACAAATAATATATTTTTTAAACTGGTATAAATTTGTTTAGGCTTTTTCATCTGTCTATCTGACCTATCTGTATTGTAATATTGTAAAAAAGTAGGTATTTCTTAGATAAATAACATAATTTTTAAATTTGTTTAGGTTTTTTCATTTCATTCATCTGACCTATTAAATAAACTTAAGTTTTATTAATATATAACCTGTTAAAACAGTCATTATAAGTAATATTTATCTGTATATAAGCAGAGCAAATAGAGACTAATATACTGTAGTAATTCTTTTTAAAGTATTATATAATAATAATTTCAAATCTTATATGTTTTTTCTATTGTAATAAAGATTCAATTGAGCAATAATATTGATGTTTGAGAGTCACATGTTTGTTATCAAATGTAAGATATGTCAAATTGTTTGCATTTGCACATGTTCAATTATTTATATCTTTTTTATTATAAAATTTATTAAATACCAATATATACTCATTATTTGCATTATTTTAAGTTAGTCTTTATACATTAAGATCACTATTTTTTATTGTACATAATCTGTAAACTTATTAAAATTCAAATATTATTCAGTGCAAAAAGGTTAATACATAACAGCTAAAAATTTCTATTATTTATATATAAAAGTTTTTATATTTAAGCTATTTATTTATAAAAAATTTTTATTAAATAAAATAGATTATTGACTATCTTTTAATATATTTTTTATAATACATTTTTAATTATTTTGTCAAGTAATAATTTTTTGAATAAATTTAATTATTTTCACTACTAATATTCAGTTTTAAAGATTTGTACTATGCAAGTAAATTGCTATGCATATGCTAAATATATAATTAAAATTTTAACTTAATTGAATTAGTAGTTGTTAAAATATAAATTTTAATAGTCAAAGACTAATTTACTATGTTTTGTAAAATTACTATAATAAATTTTGTACAACTTTTGTATAATATAGTAAATTAATAATAAATTTTAAAAATTTATACCAGAAATAGAGTTTGTACAATGTACAATGTAGTGCATGATTTACAGACAAGTTAATATGCATGTGCAATTCTTAGCACTTGATTGGTCTGCATGACTTTATTCATCATGTATTGTTATGCATTGCTTAATTTTTGCATATTATTTTATATTTTATACCAGTGGCTTGACTATTGCACCTGTAAACCTATATTATTTCTACTATATGTATATAAGATAAATAAAAATAAAAGTTAAAACACCATTAAAATTGAGATTATAATAATTTGTTGATTTTTAGTATAAATACTAGTGGTTTGATATAAATTATTACATATGTTCATTAAATTTTAAGAATTTTTTATTTTTTTTGTAAAATTTTTACTGGGTTGATAAAATAATAATTATAGTCACAGTTAAGAGTTGTTAGCTTTGAACTGGCACTTGTTGACTATAATTTTTGTTATATCACTTGTTAAGTTAAAATACTATATATAGAATATCATTTCCTAATACTAATACTAATTTTAATTTAATCTATGAATATTTAAAGTATATGCTAATCATTTGGGAATATTAATTATTTTGTTCTAACCAAATATATATATATCTCATGTTAAATTTCTGATATGAATTGAGTGCATGCTATGCTAAATTTCTAGTTATAAAGCAAATATGCATTATGCAAATATAAATAATTCAAAAAACTTAGCCAAAATAATTATTAATAAATTAAATATATTCTATTGCTTATTATGAAATTTGTTAATTATGTTTTGACAAAACTGTGTAAGTTTTTGAATTGTATCAGAAATGAAGTATAAAATACAGAGAGTATTGAAAGATCTTAATTTGGTAAGTCTGTTGCTAATTGAAGGACAGCTTAATGTAACATTAAAATAGCTTTTAGTCAAAAAAGTTATATAGTTTTGGCAAGTAATTTTGATTCAGATCTGGCTTATTCTGAATAGTTTATACTACATTGAGACTATTATTCTAATTCTTCTAACACTGCAGTATTCCTCACTATATTATAAATTACTAGCAATTAGATTGGAATTTACTACTCTGTGCAAATTAGTTTTATTCTTTAACAATATTTCTCTACAGTCACTCATAGATGAACCTTTTATTTGATTTATTTTAGATAGGTAAATCTACTTTATTACTTGTGCAAATGTACATATTATTTATAGTTAATTTATTATTTAATTTAGGTTACTAATATTTTATATATTCATTATTGTAATTATAACAATTATAATACTTATATGCAATATAAGCATTATAATTATTATTGGCATTATAGATACTGTTAGTTTCAGTATAGTAAGAAATCTTCATAGTCAGAAGTGTGACTTGATGTTGTATAGCAAAGATTCCATAATGAAATCAGTCATTCATGAATCACATGTTCTAGGTCTAACAGAATGCTTTACTTAAGAGTAAAATGTTGTGTGCAATCTTTAGTATATAATTGGGTTATTCTTTATTATAATCTTGTGTAGCATCTTGAACAATACTTTAAAAGGTAAGCAAAGTCTTAGAATTAATTGGTCCATATAACTTATTCATCATTTAATATTTTAAAAAAAACTCATAAATAAGTATATACATCTGTAAAATTAAAGATATAATAACATGCAATAATAAAAAAATTTTTTTAGACACAAAAATTAGTAAGCCAATATAAATTTAAAGGTCTGAATACTAAATATTTTGTAATTTTTATTTTTTTTACCAAATTTTTTATTAGGTAGATAAAATAATAATTACTGATTATCAAAGACTTAATTAAAAAAATTTTTTGATTATTTCTAAATATATAAAGAGCACTAATCTATGTTTTGTAGATTTTAATATTTTTTGCAAAGCTTCAGAATTTTAGTCAGATTCATTAAAACTGAATAATGTTAGCTAACCAACTATATAGCAATCAGTTATAGACAGAAGTTTATCTAACTAACTAATAAATTAAATTTAATTTTACACTTATACAAATAGAGTAATTTTTTTAAAAATGAAACCTAATTATAATAAAATAAAAAAAAATCTGTATAGCAGATTTTATTAAAGCTGTAGGACTCACTAGTCAAAAATAAGATCTAATTCTTATTTGTTTAAAAAAGTTAATAAAGTAATAACTTCTCAAAATCTGATAGAATCAACTTATTAATAAGTTAATTTTTTTAATAAATAAGAATTAGATCTTATTTTTGATTATGAAATTTTACAGCTCTAATAAAACCTTATATATAGTTTTTTTTTTACTTTATTTTTATTTAAAAAGTATTTTAAACTGTATAAATAATATAAAATTAACTTGAATTTCTTAGCCAATCAGACAAACTTCTGCATATGAAGCAGTCAAATATTAACTTCATCAATAGGTTTTTAGACTCAGATACTGAAATTTAAACCAATATTCAGATTGCAAGTACTATTAATTTCTTTTATAAAAAGTTATTTTTAGAAATAAATTGCAATAAAAAATATGGTTTCACATAAATGAAATAGTGTCTGCTAGAGATGGGTAAATCATGTTTTTCAAAAAATTCTGTTTAGAATTCATTAAATCTTGGTACTATGTAGTTGAAGCTATGATCGACAAAATTTGATCTGCATTATACATAATTTTGGCTAAAGTTTAATTTATTAATTATGTAAAATTTGAGTTTGTGTAATAGTAAAATTAACCTAGAAATATTTACTTAGGATTAAAATTACATTTTACAAATTTACAATATATGTAATTTAATGAAATATATAGTACCTAAAAATAGATAAATTGCAGTTTTTCTAAATTTCCACATGTATTTATTAATTTTGCTTAATGAGCAGTCATAATTTCTTTATAAAATTCAAGTAATTTTGTCTAAATTTTTGGTTGTTGCTATTGTTCAATTCAAATAGTGAATTTTTATATATTTTTTGTAAGGTTTAATAGCAGTAATTATATTAAGCACATCTTTAGTTAAAGGTTTCATCTGATTCAATTTTTGTAAGATGATTCCAAATATTATTTTTATGACATATGTTATTTATTTTTAAAAAAGTAACTTGATTATAATAATATTTTTGTAATGTAAGTAAAAATACCAATGACAAAAAAGATAAATTCTTATCATATATATAAATAAACATATATGTGAAATTATATACAAATAAATTTTAAATAGAATTAGTTAAATACGTTAATGCAAATTAGATATTATATTTGTGCTAGCCAGATATTATAATAATTCAAATTAAATAATCTTATTTTGAGATCATATTAAAAATTACACATGATTCACTAAAAATTTATTACAAATTGACTTTAATGAAATTTTCTTACTTATTCATATTAACAATTATACATTTTTTTAACCCTTACCTCTCTCTTATCCCTTAGT
The DNA here is from genome assembly GCA_910591915.1 of Cetraspora pellucida. Lineage (NCBI taxonomy): Eukaryota > Fungi > Glomeromycota > Glomeromycetes > Diversisporales > Gigasporaceae > Cetraspora > Cetraspora pellucida. The sequence continues at coordinate 7,108 of CAJVQA010006772.1, read as the reverse complement.
AAACCTAACCTTTTTTGAAATACAACTTATTCAACAAACTGTTAAATCAACTTTATATAAAAATCAATTAATCAAACTTGACTCTTCAATCAGAAACTCTAACTTAGATAATCTAATCTTTTTCACTGATGGTTCTATTAAAGACTGTCAAACACTAAATATTAAATCAGGAATAGGCTTGATTTGTAAAATAAATACCAATTTAAATTTTAATGCAAGTACAAAATCATATACTGATACTAATCATACTGAACTTAAAGCAGTTCTATCACTTCTTTTAATTATACTATCAAATTTTACTGTTATAATTCATCTTGACAACTAAACAGCAATCAAAAACTTGCAATATATCTCTCTCTCAAAACAATTACATATTAAAAATTGGGATATTATCTCTTCTATTAATTATTTCAAAACTCTCAAAAATCTTAACATACAATTTTTAAAAATTAAATCACATACAAATTCATTTCATAACCAAGCATACTCTTTAGCCAAACAAGGAACTTCCAAACCTATTCTTGAACTAACACTGCCAATTACTCCAACCTATTTTTTATAGAATAATTATCTTATACAATTCAAAATTTATAATTTTATTGAAAATATTATTATAATTCAAGAACTTTTATTCTGGTCTACATTTAAACATTTCTAAAATATCTCAAAACCTAATTGGGCTCTTAACTTTCAAATAATCAAATCCATGAAACATGACACTCAAAAATATTTTTTTCATATCAAAATTCTTACAATAACCTGCCCATTATAGAAAATCTTAACATATGCTATTTCTATCATTATACAACATCAACATGCTTCTAATGTATAAACCTTGAAGATACACTCTATCTTTTTCTTTATGCAGACAATAATACTAATATAAACCAAGCAATTCTCAATACAATCAAATTAACACTTAACTCACTTCAAATATCTAATAGTTTAGCACTCTCTATTTTTAATATTATTATAAACTTTATATCCAATCTTACCAATTCTAATTACCAATCAATCTTATATACTATATTTGGCACTTTCTCTATAACAATCTACAATAATATCAAAGTTCTTCTAAACAAACAAATAAATATCTTTTTGATCAATTTTGTCAACAATCTTCTTATTTGGTACTATCAAGATTTATAGTTCACATGCAATATATCTTAACATTAATAGAAACTTGCTTGAAATATAACCACTAAAACTAAATGTACAAAAATTTACTTTCCAACAATATCTGTCTCTACTAACAATTTATCAAGAGTTACACAAATTTTCAACACTATACCTACCTACTATCAACAAATGGTTTTTACAAGGTTTTACTCTAATCATATGATTATATAATATTATGACTCTCACCTAAGGTTTATTACAACCTATTGTAGCTAAAAAATAATTTGAAACAATTATCTATAGCACTTATTAGAAAATAGAAGGTGTAATATTACTTTGGGTGTCTTTTTTAGCAATAAAATGTAACTTAGAAATCTTTATTTTAAAAATTTTTTTATGTAATTAAATTTCTTATTGTATTTTAAAATTTCTATTATAATATTATATAAATAAAAAAAAAATTCTTCATATGCCTATTTCTAGTGCCTGTATAGATTTCTCTTTTTCTGGTTTTGTGTAACAACATTGTACAGCTATTTATATTTTAATAAATACTAATTCAATTAAGCTAAAATTTAACTATATATTTAGTATATATATAACAATCTGCTAAATTAATTTAAACTTATAAAATTACAAAATAGAGCAAAAATAATTTTTTTCTAAAAAAATACTTTTTTTAAAAAAAATTGAATTTATTAAAAAAATTATTATTCAACAAAATGTTTATAAAAGAACTATGAATAATATATTAAAAAATAGCTAAAAACCTATTTTATTTAATAAAAAATAATTTTAAATAAATATCGTAAATATAAAAACTTTTATATATAGACAAAATAAATTTTTAGCTGTTATATATTTATTTTTTTGCATCAAATAATATATTTATATTAAAGATATATATATAATGTAACAATAATAATTTATTAATATTTTAGCTTACTTTTTTTAATGTATCTAATTAATTTATATTCTATTTAATATTTTAAATTCTATTTTACATAATAGTATATATGACTTTATATGTTTATATTACTATTTTTAATTTTATATTTATAATTTTAAATTTTATCTAACTAGCATAATACCAGAATATTATGACTAATCATATAAAAAATATATGAAATAAAATAAATTATATTTGTAATTAAAAATAGTATTTCAAATACAGAAAAATAAAGAAAAGAAAATAAAAAAAACTAAATATTATTAAAGATATTAAATAGATTAGTATAAATAATACTAGATAATTTTAAAGAAATAATAAGTACAAAGTTATATTTGTAAGCAATGAATTTGGTATTATAAATAAAAGCCAAAATGACTTTTAGAAGCAATATACTTTATTTGCATTATTTTTTATATTTTTTTTTTCAATATTAAGGTGACCTCTTTGGTTCTAGCTTTTTATTAATACTTATATCAGGTTAGTGCTCCAAAACAGTTGCCCAGGAGTTGGTCAGATCAGCCTATGCTTGACCAGAACAAAACCCAGATTTTTACTAGTTAATCGTTTTATACTAATGCTAATGAAAAATACTTTATTTAATTCAACACTTTTAATTACAATCAATTTACATTATTCTTTAGCATCTGTTAATTTATATGAATTAATGATTATTATTATGCTTTAAGATGATGAATTGTGACCTTAAATGATTTTCTAAATAACACTTTATTTCCACCATGAATTAAGACATATGCATGAATAAATAGTGTCAGTTCTAAGACAACTTCTTTTAATGTCAATTAAGTCAGCTCCTTCAGAAAATATCCATTCAACTGGAATGCTGGTCACACTAATTGTATGATAATTTCTAGCCATTATAGCCAAGCATAGATATTTGAATTTATGATCCTTCCACTATTTAAGAACTTCTTGTTTTCTGTTTGCTTGTGAAGTACTCAGATATAATTCAACTTCATTTTGCTGTTCAACCTTGTGCCTTTTTCTATTTCCATAAATATAATCCAAAAGAGAATTATTATCATTAATATCATTTTCCTGACTATAGTTAGTAGTTTTGTAAAAACACAATTTATAATTATTTCTATAAATTTTAAAAATGGTCTTTTTAATGTTTTCAATAAAAGCTTGATTCTATTTATGTTCTTTATAATAACTCAATTTTAAATGCGGATCAAGTACAATTGCAATATTATAAATAGCTGTTTCATTGGTTTTTATGTAATATAATTTTAATTTATTTAGACTTGCACTTATTGTGGTAGCAATTTTATAAGAGTTGTTGGGATTATTGTAACAGATTTCAAGTTCATCAATTAAGTAATTGTAGATTGGTATAGTGGAAGCAAGCAATGGATACTTTGCTAATAAAATCATATTTGTTGTTCATATAAACATTTTTAAAATGTTTATTACTTCTTTAATTTTAATCCATTTGTTATTATTAAGCTGTAATAATTTGAGATCATTATCTAAGCTTGCAGTTGCATCTAATGCCTCACACATTTCTAATGCTCATTCAAGCATATTATGGGTAGAATTCCACCTTGTTACTATGTCTAGAATAAGATTATAATTTAAAAGACCAGCAGCTTGAACCTGGCATGCAAATTTTTTTCAACACTGCAGTGATGATCTAATTTTAATAATAAGTTTTTAAGCTTGGAAATTATTTCTCTAGTTATGATAGATGCATCTATATTATCTAATATAATGTTCTCATGTTGTGCTTTGTTAGCTTTAAGTTGTTTAAGTATTTTTTTAAACAGTTAAGTTTAAAATGTGAGTGATGCATCGACAATGTGATTCCTTAGCATTAAAATTGATACTTTCATTTTTACATACATGTTCTAAATGTTTCATAAAAGTATCATTACTTGTAACATTGTCACTTGTGATTGCAAAAACCTTTGTTAAAAATCCAAATTTGCAACAGCTTTCTACAAATGTGTTACATAAATTTTCTCCAGAGTAAGGACTACAAAGGTTAATAAAATCTAATAAAGTATTTTTAAGCTCCCAATTTTCTGAAATCCAATGCACTGTGATGCTGAAAAATGAATCAATATTCACTAACATCCATGTATCAATTGTGAATAAAAGCTTTTCTAAAACATTTTGAAGCAAACATTTCATATTCATATGCTTATTTTCAAAGTTACTCATAATATCATTTTTTACTGTATCGCCTATAGGAACATGTGCATTTGGATTTAATAACTTAATTATTTGTTGAAAATGTTTACTTTCAGTAGTTATAAATAGCAAACTATCAAGAACTATCCATTTAGTAATTAACTCTCTGAATGCAGATTGTGTAAACTTTAAAGGTTCATCATTCTTTCTTGGATCATTATTTGGATAATAACTTTTAAGATGATGCCAAAGATTTGTTGTATTGGAATTGCCAATTTTTCAAAGCCAAGTTTTTTTTCATTACTAGGACAAATAAGACATAACACTTTATGATGTGTTTGTGCATTTAGATGTTCTGGTGAAAGATCTTTTTTCTCAAAAAGTTTTTCATAAAAAAGTTTACTTCGCAAAGTCATTTGTTTTCTAAAAAAAGCTGGATTATTACTGTTATTACTGCTGGATGTAATAGATGTAAGTGACTGGGCCTTGATTTCAGTATTAGATTCAACAAGATCAAGCTCAAATTCATTATGTTTAATTGAAGACATTATTGTTAATAATGGTAATGATAATAAAAAAAAATTTTTTTTAATAAAATCATTAAATAGGGTCGAACTCAAACAGATCTGAATCATGTGATATATTTTTTATCTCGGTTTAGAATTCGAGTTATCCAGGTTTTTTTGATCATTTCAGATTACTATGTTAGATATATGTTTTATATAGACATAATTATATTTAACTATTAGATGAGTATACAACTGGCTATATGTATAACTTTTCTATATTACCTATTTAAGAAGTTTACCTGAGGGTTCCTACCAGTTGCCATACCTAACAGCTCTGCTTAGATGTTCTATTTAAATCCTCTAATCTGATTCTAGTATTAATTTTACTAGTTTACAAATCCAGATCTATTTGCTTTTAACTATAAGACTATAATTCTTAGACTATTTTTATCCTTAAAGCAAACCTATCAGATTAAGCCATATTTTTTTTTACTACTAACCTAATTTGATGCTTTAGCTAAGACAAATACTTGCAATTAAAGTTATTCCTTAAACTCTATTATTCTTGTTAAGTTCATTCAAACACTGGTAATTATTTTTCTGACTTTTTCTTCATTATCCTCTACTAGCCACAACTCAGAACTAGTTGACTTTCTAGACTTCCAATCCAGATGGCCTAATATAGTATACTTATGTATTTTTTTTCTTTGATGATATTGGTGGCCTGGTTGGTCAGTGCTTTTCTATACATCTTTGTTATCCAGTTTATCTGACAATTTTTATGAAGATGTTTCATGAACTTCTATCAGTTCAATAGCACTATTAAAAGTTTGTGCTACCTCTTTACTCAGGATTTCCAATTGGGTTTCTGTCTTTTCAGTTTCTTAGCCTTTAACACCTGGTGGTCTTATCATGAGTTTGCACTGAAGCAAAATATAATGCCAGTTTTTTACATTCTTCTATGTATATTAATATTACACTTCACATAGATGCTCTGAGCTTCCAATGTTAGGTGGAATCTGACTTGGTATATCTAAGATTACAGATGCCCAAAACCCAACTAATCAGCAAGAGATAGTTACTGTAATATAGTATAATTTCCAAAATTTGGCATTTATAAGAATTGAACTTTAGACCTGCCACTTGAGGATTGACAACCTATTCACTTCACTAGGTCACAAACTTTTTTATTTGCTTTACTAAATAACAAGTTATAAAATTTATAAACTTTATTGTTTATTTGAGTTATTTATTATATAACTTATTCTACTTGTTTTTGTTAATTTAAAGTAACTAAAAGCCTTAATTATCTATTAGCCAAATTTAATTTATTTTTGTAAAGGTTACTTATTATACATTATATAAGGTTTTAATTATGAAGTAACTAAGTTGCAGTTTTCTAAACTGAACACTAAATTGCAAACATTATTACCAATATTTTAAATATTAGCTAAATTATTAAAAAAATCTATTTATTTATACTATAATAAGATGTAGCTTTAAATTAAAATTCTTTAATTCATTTATTAATATTATTATTTTGCTTGTTTATTTTTGTATTATTTTTTAAGAGTTGCATGTTTTGGCACCAAATGTAAAATAAGTTATTTACTTGTAATTTGCATATATATCATATTTTTAATTTTTTTTATAACTAAATTCATTAAATACCAATATAGATCAATCTATAAATACTTATAATTTTTAATTAATTCAATTGATTTATTAATTAATATTAAATATATAATAGTATATTAATATACAAATTAGGGGTGTGGTGACCTAGTGAAGTAGTTAGGTTGTCAACCTCCAAGTGGCAGGTCCAGAGTTCAAATCCCAGTGTGACAAAAAATTTGAAAATCCTCTCTGTGTTACGTTAACTGTCTCTCGCAATTGGTTGGGATAAGACACCTGTAATCTATGTCGCACCAGCATGACTTGCAGGTCACATGGCATTTGAGTAACAGTCACATGACATTATCCTTTAGGACAAGGTCTGTGATTACATGAAGGAATACAAACCAGTACCAGGTGTGCAAACCTACAATAAGTCCTTGTGGCCATGTAAATCATAGGAACCAATAGAAGAAAGATGGAAGCCCACTTGGAAGACCTGAGTAGAGAAGTAACATGAGCTTTCTACAGTGCTATTGTAAAGACTAGACTTATAAAACAAAGCTAGAACTTGTAAAACTAGACAAATGTGCCGGTCTTTGAGGAGGGACCAGATGAACCAACCAGGCCGCCAGAATTTCTGGGTTCTGGAGAAAAAGGATACATGTCAGCAAACATGTAAACTAGAGGTATAGTCTCGCCCTACCTTTCCAGGCTATCTGGAATGGCAGCTTGGTGAAACTTGAATTGAATACCAAAG
>CAJVQA010006771.1:0-14527 GCA_910591915.1 Cetraspora pellucida | reverse complement strand
CAAACTGTAACAATATGTTCGAATAAACAGACCTGAGGCATGACCTCACCTTAACTTCAAAAAAAAAAAAAAAAAAAGAATATTTAACCAATATGTTTAATAAGCTGTATAATTTTAAAGTTTGTGATTAAGTGGTTAGGACTATTAATAATTAAATTGAAATAAGAGAAAATGCTAATTGAAGACCAAAGATTGTTTTGTAATTGTTAGATTCGAATATAAATAGATGTACCTAATAGGTTAGAATTATTAAGTTATTTAAGAAGATTAGGAATATAATATTGCAGTTAAATGTCCCAAATGTGTTTGATGTTATAAATTTGTAGATATAAAAGAGTACTAGTAAATATTGTATGACAAAGTTTGGCTTTAAGTTTGACAAGACCAATATATTGAATAAAGATTTTGTTGCAAGTTGATTAATTGATTACAATATTTTAAAGTCAATATTCAAAAGTAGAAATAATCACTGTATTAATAATATAGTGAGCATGTGAGTCAGTAATATGTTTGGTTTTAGCAATTTAAATTAGTTGAGAAGATTTAAAGATAAGTAGTTTTATTTATTTAGATTATTTGTTGTTTAAAGTGAACCAACAGCCTAAAAACTTGAAAGATATTTTAGAAGAATAAAGAAGAAAAAGTTGGTTATTATAAGAGATAGATGTATAATAAGATAAAGAATTGTTGGTAACCAAAATGAATTTTGAAGGGTTGACTTAAATATTGGTCATAATATAGAAAGATTCAACTATAGATAATATATGTAATAGTTTAGATTGTAATAAAGCAATTCAAAGAATATCATCCATATAAGCCAAGATAGAGCATTGTTTTTGTAATAATTTAGATGTTTGAAGTTTAAGATTAGTAGTCCAAGAGAATTGTAATTTGTAACTAGGAATGTTTAAGTATATATATGAGATAAATAAATCATAATAAATACACTATAATAATAAAGTAATAGTTTTATCTTGGTCAATATCATTGTGAACTGGATAGGATGAAGTTAAACCAAGATTAGTTATAACTTGATTGTAATGACTGGTAAAGAGGTCAGAGAGAATGTTAATAGTAGATAAAAGAAATAAAAAATGAGAAAATACATGTTTAAAGAGAATGAAGTTAACAGAATTATAAGCTTTACTAGGGGTGTGGCAACCTAGTGAAGTGGTCAGGTTGCCAACCTCCAAGTGGCAGGTCTAGAGTTCAAATCCCATGAACGACGAATTTTGGAAAATAGGTTTGTGTTATAGTAACTGTTTCTGTTGATTATTGGATTGGTGTATCTGTAACCTTTGTTGCACTATCTCGAATAGGAGCTCAGAGCATCTATGCTAAGTATAACATTACACCCACATAGAGGAATGTTAATAACTGGTGTTGCATAAGACTTTGGTGCAAACCCATGATAAGACTACTGGGCATGGAAAGCAAAGGAACTGAAAAGTCAGAAACCTATTTGGAAATCCTGAGTAAGAAGGTAGTACAAAACTTTTGATGGTGCTGTCAGACTGATGGAAGCCCATGAAACACTCCTAAAGGGATAGACAGATAAACTGGATAGCAAGATGTGTAGAGGAGCATATGACCAACCAGGCCACCAGAATCGCTGAAGGAAAAGGATACTAAGATATAACATATCGGGCCATCTGGATTAGAAGTCTAGGAAGTCCTGTCAGTCCTGAGTAGCAGTTAGTAAAGGATGATAGAGAGGATGTTGGAAAGATAGGTATTGAGGTTTTGGGTGAACCTTACAAGGGTAAAAGTGATTTAATGGTTAGCTCTAACTGCAAGTAATGGTTTAGGCCAGAGTGTGACTGAGTGAGCTGTAAGTATAGGATACAGAATGTACTAGTAGGTTTAGAACAAAGTTAAACATAACTTAGTGACCATGGCATATCTTCACTGGTTTATTAGAGTCGCTAGTAGAGTGTGGTAAATACAAGATCAGAGTGTTTAAATAGAGAATCTACAGGTGGGTTTTAAGTATAGCAACTAGTGTAGAACCTTCAGGCAGACTACTTAAATTAGACAATAACTAAAGTTGTACAAGTGACTAGTTGTATACTCTTTTTGTAATTGTCTCTGTGTCTGTATATGTACAGATGCTAGCTAACTTATACTATCAGTAAAATCCTGGGTCGCATGTACTCACCTTAATATTTAAAAAAAAAATTATAGACTTTACTTATATCTTGTAAGAATAATCAAATGTTCTTATGGTTATAAGAAGTATTTTTAATAAGGTTGTTAAGAATATGAATAGAAATTGAAATACTGTTGTTAAGAAAAGCAACATAATTAAAAGATAAAAGGATAGAATAAGTTAAAAATATAGAACTAAATTGATTGATAAGAATTTTGATATAAAACTTATAAATATGTTCAACAAGACTAATAACTTAAGTAAGATTAAGATTAATATCAAAAATATTTTGTTTAGAAATAAGATAAATGCAACTATGTTTTCATTGTTTGAGAATTCTGTTTTCAATAAAGTAGTAATTAAAAAGAGCAATAATATCAGAAATCCATTTAAGCCTAATATGTTTAAGCATTTTATAACTAATGCCTATAGGACCATAGCCTTTGTTATTAGATAGTTGAGAGAGAGTTTTAAGAAATTTATTATTAATAATAAGGAAATTAAGAAAATAATACCAAGTTGGATTAATATGAGAGAATAGGAGATAATGTTGTTGCTAAAAATTATTAAAAAGAGTTTGATTAATAGGTTTATATATAGTCTAGTCTTGAAAATAAGATTAAATATGTTGTTTAATAATTAGTGATTAGTAATAAATCCTTGAGAAAATTTTATATTAGAAAAATGAATAGGTTGATGATAGTGATTGAAAATACTGTTTATAATCTAAATAAGATGTGTTTTAAAATTAATATATTTTTTGTTAATAACTTGGTTAATTTGTTGTCAAAATAAGAGAGAGTTTTCAAGATAGTAAATATGAAAAAATTGTTTTCAGATTAAGTAAGCTTATTAAAACTAAGTTTAAATAAAAATTGAATTAAGAAAAATAAGTAATTAAAGGTTACATTGTAACTGTTTATTAATTTGAGAGATATTTTAATTAATATAGGAGGTATTGGAATATTGAGTAAGTTTTTTAATAAGTTTAATAATATGATTAAGTTTTTTAAGAGATAGGTGTAATAGAGTACTGTAAGGTGAGTACCGGTTTGTATTCCCTTATACAACATTGTATAAGTGCCTAGACCTTCCAGTCATGCTGGTATGACACAGATTATAGATATCTTATTCTAACCAATCACAAAAAACAATTAACCATAACACAGAAAGAATTGCAAATTTTTACTGTTACTGAGATTTGAACTCTAAACCTGCCACTTGAAAGTTGACAACCTATCCACTTTACTAGATTACCACACCCCTTTACTAATATTATTAAAAAGAATATAAATTATAATATGATTAAATTTCATAATAATAAAAAATATAAATATTCAATTTCTTTGATTTTATTATATTTTTCAATTTACTATAATTATCAACTAAATGCTGCCAAAAGAATGATTTTTTAGAAGCTTTGTGTTATGATATATAATTTAAATCCCAATATACATTATTGTTAAATCTGATAATTGATCAATAATATACTTAAATTACCAGTACATTTCTTCTTAGCAGTGCTCAAATGATCATCCACATATATTAAGATATTTTTCAAAGTTTAAAAATATAATATTTAAAATTTGATGTATAATACATAAAGTTTGCACTTATGCATATAATAGAAATCTTATAAGATGTATTAAAGAGCTTTTAAATCCAGATTTACAATTATTTTTAATTTATTGGTTCTATATATGCGGGCCAAACGGGCTGGGTTGGGCCTACTTTAAGCCCGGCTAGACCGATCCACCTAGTTATAATTGGGTTTAAAAATATTTTTATTAGGTTTATAAAGACCCGGCCCATTACGGACCCTATACTTATGACAATGAATTAAAAAAAAAAATAAGTTCAAACCTAACTACTGAGCTGTCCTTGAGATGATGTTCTGTTTAAAACAATTAGACACATTTTCAAATATAAATAAACAGTTTAAAAAATAACTGAAAGAACATTAATATTCAACATACTTGATACTTTTAGGAGATATTTTTATTTTATTTTTTAAAGTGACGAGAGATTTATATATACAAGAATTTTTATCGCTGCAATCTACAGCTTCAATCATATGAATCAGAGCCCTTGGATTTTTCTAGCAGCTAAAATAGCACTAGCAATATTACGACAACTACATATCCAAATCCAGCCAAATTGGTTTATAGAATACAAAACAAAAAAATTTTACCGAGTTTAGTTTGATTGTTTTCGTTGATATTGCTTGTGCTATCTTAGATGCTAGAAAAATCCGGGGACTCTGATATGAATAGCGGGCTTTTGAGTTTATCATTCAGCCTATAAAAAATCTGATCGATGATACATTACTAATCAGATTTTTCATGAGCTAAATAATCAATGGTAAGCTTGAAAGCCCGATATCACATTTTTTTTGATAAAACATATTACTGTAACAAAACAAACGCGAAAAACACAAAAATTTACTATGATAACTAACTTCCGACCTCTAAGTAAAAGTTTTACTTGTAGGACATAATTTTTAATGTTAGATACATAGGGAATTTTTGAAATACTACGACACATACTTTTTTGGCCGGCAGCTCGGGATTTTCTTGACATAAGGATAACCAGGTACCCCGCCGCCGTAATAATCAAATCTCGACATAAATTGACCAATCATGTGAATACCTCCTGATCACAATTTGGAACAAAGACGTGGACTTGGAGCAGGCTTGAGTTGGGTCAACTCAAGGACCAGCTCTAGTTGTCAATATTTAAACAAATGTGTTTTTTGTTAGACCCAAAGTAAAGTTACTTCAGTTAAAGAAAGAAGCGTTGCAATCCTATTTTTGAATTTTTTTATCCTAAAAGTGCGTTTTGTAATAACCTGAGACAAATAATCTTATATTACTTCGTATTGCTCTGGTAATATTACCAATGTAAAGTTGTAATATGTAATCTTATCGTTATAACTATCGTTGGAACTCTCGATGAATCATGAAATGATTATCTCCAAAACAACTTTAAGGGATAGTGAATTACCTTCTTAAGGATTTCCGGGTCAAATATCAAGGAGTTTTGTTAATGCATTATAAAGCCCAATCATATCGATATTGTAAAAAACTACAATTTTTTTATTGTTCGTTTATTACTGCCAATGATATGTCCTTTGATCATAGATTGTTTATCTCAAATAAAGGAATCAGGAACTAAATAAACGATAACGCTGACAATTTTAGTAATTTATCATAATGTATAACTTAAATGCACAAAAAAAATATTACATTATCTTTCAACTTGTGAATGTTCTTATGCAACATGGTCAGAATGTAGTAAGAATTAATCCAATTTATTATTTACGGTAATGAATTGTATGAAAACATCTATCAAGAAGACAATCTATATATTGAAGACGAGTTCAAATTTGAAATAAATTACATAATCAAATGATATATGAAGGAATCTTTTAAAGGTTGGAATGTGAAGCGTAATGGCAAAAATTTATACAAATATCAGTAATGAAATTATTTACGATAAATCTACAACGTTAAAATGAATATTATCAAGTGTAACTTGGTATTTTATAAGGAATGAAGCGATAAACTCTTGGCCAAGCTGCTTTTTTCTTTGCAATTGTTGCCATTCTTTTCCTACTTTTTTCCAAATTGTTCAATTTCCCAACACATCTTCCTAAATCATATGAATTACTTGAAAATGCGTTCTTAGGAAAGATTTTTGACCATACATATTCGTCAAAAACACCATAAAACAAGTTTGATGTAATTTCTTTTTGCTCTTTTAATATTTCCGTTTCATACATTTTATGATGATCGAGAATTAATTCTAGTTTGAGTAATTCAAACCTAAATCTATCAAATAATTTATTTCTAAATAGAATTTCTTCGATTTGTAAAGGTGTGAACTTAAAGACTTGGAAAAGAACTTTTGGTAGAAGCATGGCATTAATATGTTTGGATGTAAAACGAAGATGGTTTGGAAGTTTTGCAATATTTCCATTTTGATTGGCGTGCTTATTGATAAAGATTATTTCGTTAAAGTGTACAACCGCACTGAACGCTTCATTATCACAACAAGGTTTGCGATTAGATAATTCTTTAAGAAGTTCGGAGGTGGGTTGTTTATCAATTTCTTTGCCTGGTATTAACTTGTTATCGAGATTCCCTAAAATTTCTCTGTTTTCTAGGATCGATGCGAAATTCTCAAGTTTGATATTTTCAATCATTTCAGAAATTTATATATATTGTCTATTTGTTTTTATAATTTTTTTTTCTTTCACCGTCGGTACATATATGTACATTTTTGCGACTATTGTTCTTTTTTAACATGATTTAAAACTTTCTAATTGATACAGTAGTTTTATTTAAAATTATGATTTCAATTAAATAAGAACTTTTTTTGTATTGTCTTTTGTTTTTTTTTCGTTTCAAGCACATTACTTTTTTTAGATTTTGATGAATTAAGAACCAAATATCGACATATATTGCATATGCATGCGTACATACGTAATTATTAAAAACCGTTTTGCTAGCGCTAGTGCGTGTTTGTTTCCATTTTCAAATAATTGGTCCCATTATTAGATATGTGTCTTCAAGGTCACGTAAACTAATAATATCTCAACAGAGAATGAAGATACCAAATTCTTTAAGTATATTGTAAACTTTGCAGTGACGGACTTAATTCGCTAAATGCTATTTTTTTATTTGCATTTGAAGTTTTGATCTAAATATTTCGTTAAAAATTTGTATTCCATATAATGATCATACCAAATAAGTAACTATAGTATATGATTTTTCAAACAAAACTTCCGGAGCTATATCAACTTTGAATCTATATCAATTGATATCAAAAATCCTAATGTAAATATATTTGGGGCTAGTATTCATACCCGTATTCGTACCTCCGAATAAGAATAAAATTTTTAAAACTTTGAATGAAGATATCTCGACAACAACCTGATCAAATTCGATGAAATTTTTTTATTTGAATTCTATGTGTCCATAGAATTCAAATAAAAATATTCACCGAGTTTGGTCAGGTGGTTGTCAAGATATCTTCATTCAAAATTGCTTTAATGCGTCTTCAATTTATTTCAATAATGAAACGAAAGGCTGTCAATACCGAAAAAAAGAATGAAAGGGTTGCAGAACAAGAGGCATTAAAATATCTTGGTTATGATGGTAAGTTTTTTTTTACTTTGTAATCTTTTACTTATTTCGCAAAGTGCTAATTTCACTAATAAGTCTTGTTACATCAGCTTCTTCGGATAATTGGCATGATCTTGACAATACTTGGGCCAAGAATTTTTTAAAAGCGAAAAAGATAATAGATCAAAAAGCTTATGTAGCTTTAAAAGAAAAGGTGCGTTTTTTATTTGACAAAGGACATACTGAAAGGGGTGATCAAGGAATGCGAAAAAGAGAATTCACTGGTACCTGCTAGTAAGTCTTATTTCCTTATTTCATTTGTTTGTCCGGAGCGTAGCGAAGGACACTATATTATTCTGTAAAGGGTGATATGCTAGTGTCCAGACTCAAACTACCCCAGGATCGGCAGAAAAATTACTATGCAATTTTACTGTCACGTGATGATCTACGAAATGAGCCAATAATGAAACATGATTTAGTGTAACGTTACGCGATCAGAAAATGCAAAACAAACGTTCGTTTAGTCTAAAATCGCTTATAACTCAAAATCTACATAATAAACCACCTTCTGCGCATTAATAAAAAGTTTTCCTTGAACTATTTTACTATTAGAACCTCTAAATTCTAATCCTAACATAGCATTAACCCTAGCATAAACGAACTTAAAGAATTTTGTCGTATCTCACGTGACAGTAAAATTTTTTCTGGCGATACTGGGGAAGATGGTCGTATGGCGAAGATCCCATGACGAAATCAGCCATCTGTGGATCACGTGTTCTGGGTCTAACAATATTTTAAAAATAAAATAATGATATTAATGTATATTTTGAATTTTATTTGGGCGAAACTTTCAACTAAAAGTCAAATTCATTATAGAGCATAAATTTTTATCTTGAACCTCTTTTACTATCAACTCCTGATTTCATTGCAAACCTTAAAGAAAATCCTTTTAATTTATTAACGCTTTGTGTTGTCATCACTTTACAAGACCAAATGGAAGATTTCCGCCTTCAAAAACATTAGCCAACTTATTTGGGTATTAATCACCAAATTACATTGTTCAGAAGACCGTGTATTAATGATTAATTAAACAGTATGGATGACTAGCATGATTATAAAAAAACCAAAATGAATAGGTTAGTATTTATGAACGTACCGAACAATATGAAAAATTATGTTGAATACTGGTAAAAAGTCAGTTCATGAAAGATTCAATATACTATAGATAACCAATAAAACTTAAGCAGGCATGAATACGGTTAAAATTTTGCATTTTTTATTAAAAAATAAAACACAGAAATGTTAATAATAATTATTGCTCAATAAGAATAATTTTAACACATCTTATGACTAGGGGTGGGTCGGTTACGGTTATGACCGGTCATAACCATAACCGATATCGGTCAATCATAGGTTTGTGACTGACTGGTCAAAATCCTGACCGATACTATTTTAGTGATGTTATTACACAATAATAAGTGATTTGAAAATAGTAAGTTTAAATTATTTTTTCTTGGTGTTAATCATATGTAGAGATGAGCACAATATCATACTTGGTTGTAATTATAATGAATTATGCCATTATTTGTTATAATTCATTATAATTACAACTAATTATAGCATTATGCTTACATGCCCTAATATTTATAAATAAAATAATTTATTTAATAAAGACAATACGTATTAATTAATAAATTTAATGATGACACTCATACCGATGACCATCTACTCATATGATTCTCATGATTTAGAAGTGCAACGAAAGATGTTCAAGGATAAGTTAGTAATCTTAAAAATCACATATGAATAACTTTATTTTACATCATGATATCTTGTTTTATATTATGTTTTAATTTACTTTCATGCCGATTTCAATAAATTAGCATAATGAAAATTGGAATTCTGACTGATACTATT
The DNA here is from genome assembly GCA_910591915.1 of Cetraspora pellucida. Classification (NCBI taxonomy): domain Eukaryota; kingdom Fungi; phylum Glomeromycota; class Glomeromycetes; order Diversisporales; family Gigasporaceae; genus Cetraspora; species Cetraspora pellucida. The sequence goes on along the minus strand of CAJVQA010006771.1, from coordinate 5,335 downwards.
TTTGCAATGTTAATTGATTCATTACGATGTTTGTTATTTATAATATGCAATAATAAATGATTTGAAAAATAATAAGTTTAAATTATTTTTTCTTGTTAATCATATATAGAGGTGAGCGTAATTACAACATTGTGCTTATATGCTTTAATATTTATAAATAGAATAATTTTTTTTTTTTTAATATTAATGGTGAGGCCATGCTTCTATCTTTATTGAATATTTAATTGAGATTTTACATAGAGTACAATTCTGCTTTTAAAATATTATTAAAAGAATAGAAGTTTAGTTTAATTTATCTGTAACCTAAACCAACTAGAGTGGCCAAGGTTCATCTAGATTTAAGTGTTAGTAATTATGTATAAGAAATTAGTTTGATATTTAATTCATAGAATATATCAGGAGTTTATTTTTGAACTAATAGAATTGAGTAAGAGAAAATGTGATGAAAGTGAGGCAGTATTTGAAGATGTATTATATTCAGGAGTTTGAGTTGTAGATCTTGAGATACAATATAGGATCCAGATTTTGTGATAGATTTGTTAGTTAAGATGAAGTAAAAACTTATTAATAAGTATTGTAACCACTTTTTTGGATGCAGATTTGCAATAATGTTAATAAGTTCATTTGGTATTAGACTCATTAGAATTGAAAAGATTGAAAGTAAATCTGATATGCTGTTAATAGTCATACTACTTAACAGCTTAATTTGGTTGTATAAATTAGTTATAGTATTTGAAGTAGTGTTGAGTGTTTTAGTATTTAAAGTATGTTGTAATGAAATATCTATAAGGCTGTATAGCAATTGATTAGATGGACTGATTGTCCAGTGAAGATAAAAACTAATTTGATAACATTGGTGACAGGTAGGTGAGTGTGAATAAGATCATTTGTGTAAAATGTGTGGAGTAGAAAGATCATCTAATAGAATTTTGATTCTAAAGGATTTAAAAGTAAAAAAACTGAAAGTTGTGTGAGAAGTTTGAGATTTTTTGATTATTGTTGATGTATAGTCAGGTAACTTGCCAATTAACTTGGTTAAGGATTTTGTAACATTTTTGAAAACAGTTTTGTATAATCCATAATGCATAAATATATACATAACAGATACTATAACAAATAGGTAATTCTAAGGAGAAGTTTTCAAAATTTAAAGTATATACAGAATTGTAGATATTGTAGAACATAAAGATAAGATATGACAGATTGTAATGATTGCATGCAAGTTGGTCTGTAAGGTTATTGTACTGATTATCCTGATGAGCAGTAATTTTGTAAAAAATAATATGAATGTTGTATGATTTGACAAAATTAATAAATGTATTTCATAATAAAAAATATAGTGTATATGTATAAAGTAAATTATGAATTGAGTTTGAAAGTCTGTAATATTTAGAGATTACAGATTGTAAATTAGTGTATATGTATATAATACAATTTTTAGAAACAGTAATAAGGGCTATTAAGATAGCAGTGAGCTTAGCTTTAAATGAGTAAGGCCAGTATCTTATTTGGGCTTGGAAGGTATGCAGTATATTGTTGTTTAAAATTTGAATCCATCTGATGCCTATAGAGCATTGTGAGGTACCCAGATTGATAATAGAGCTATCTGTATAAAATAGAGTTCTGATAGTTATGCATTGTAGTTGACAATTTGTTGAAGGTTGTTTGTTAAAGTACTGGGTTTAAATATTATTAGAATTAAGTAAGTCATAATGTTGAGATTAGTGAGGTTAGGAATTTAAATAGAATGTCAAATTGCAATAGAGTACATAAGATCAAGGTAGTTAACATTGAAGTTAAAGGTTTTGTTGTATGTATTGACTTGACCAAAAAATTTCGAAAAGAGATTAATAGAAATATTGATTGTTATTTGTTGGCAATTGTATAAGAATTAAGAGAACAACCTGGGCATATTTGTGATTGAATAGATGAAAGTAGATATAGATAAGTAAATTGTTGTTCAATATGATATTACCAGTAAGTAATAAGAATGGTTCCTGAAGAAGAGGGCTGTCCTCTGGCTTTGTCAATAATAATTTGGTTATCAAATATTGTAATAAGTCATGGTTTTTCTTTCAAAAAAAGTGTCTAGTTGAATAACTGTAGTAGTTTGTATTGAATAAATGTAAATATTAGTAGAGAGTGTGATTGTATGAATGACTTGTAGTTTGGTCTTTTAGATAATTAAACCAGAGTGGTTATTTGTCTTTATGAATTTTGTTTATATATATAGATATGTGTTTCTAGTCTAAAAGACATAAGTTGTCAAATATAGTTAGTTGGTTTAAGTAAAGAATACAATAGTATCTAAGTTGATTTTGAAGGTTGAGTATTTTGAATATGATAAAAGTAATGATTCAAGTAAAATGAATCCTTTTTGAACAGTCTATGAAATAATATATAATGGGTTTGATGAAAATGTAATACCAAGATGATTAAAGAGTTTGATGATTTTAAAATTAATAGTATGTTTGTTAGACTCATCAATAATAGAATTATCATATATTAGAATACTAATAAATAATCACAGGTTGTTCTGAAGTTGCTGGAGCCTAATGCAAGTACTTATTTCTAATAGATCAGAAGAATTAAGTCTCTTGGTAAAGTTTGTAATATGATGTTGTAGTTAAATATCCTATATGTTTTGGATATTATATAGCTAAAGGTGAAGTAATGTGCTGGTGGGAATTGTGCGACTAAGTTTGGCTTTATTTTTAACAAGTCCTATATGACTTGTGAGCATTTTGTTACATGTGTATTGATTAAGAACTATGTTGTGTAGTTGATATTTGATTGTGAGAATAATGACAGTGTTAATAATATAATGTATATGTATATCAGTAATTTGTTTAGTACTTGTGATTTTAATAAGGTATAATGATTCTGCAGTGATAAGTTTAGTTTATTTGACTTGTTTGTTATTAAGTGTAAACCAACATCTGAGAAATTTGAATAGTTCATTTAGTAGATAAAGGTTGAGAGGATGGTTGTTGTATATAATAGAGATATAGTTAGTTTGTTTATTATTGGTTGTAAGTACAGATTTGAAAAGATTGATTTGTATATTAGTCATGCTAAAGAATGATTCAATTGCAGAAAGGATTTGTAATAGTTCTTGTTGTGAAGATACAATTCAAAGAGTATTATTTATGTAGGCAAGAACTGAGCAGTATAAGCTAAGCTTATTATATGTTTGGTGTTTTAGGTTAGTTAGCCAAGAGACTTGTGTAGCATAGCTATTGAAATTGTTATAAATGTATGAGATAAGTAGGTCATAATAAATTCTTCATAAGAGAGAAGTAATAGTTTTATTCTAATCAATGCCATTGTGTACAAGATATGATGAAGTAAGTTCAAGATTTGTAATGACTTAGTTTTGTTGATTATGAAGGATGTTAGTAATAGTATTTATTATAGAGTTAGAAAGAGCAAGATTTTTGAAAAAGAATAAGATTAACTGAGTTATATGCTTTACTTATATCTTGAGATAAAAGCCAAATTGGTTTGTTATTACATGATGCATTTTCAATAAAGTTATTAAGTATATAAATTGGTATAGATGTACTATTGTTAGGTAGAGCTACATAATTGTAGGATGAAAGTATTGAATATTGAGAAAACACAGCACTGATTCTAGTAGTAATAATTGTTGTATAGACTTTTCGAATATGTTTGATAAGACTAATAAGATGAGTGAGACTTAGATCACCATTAAATGTATTACATTTTGAAATTGGATAAATTCTGCTATGTTTTCATTGTTTGGAAATTTGACTTGAGTTAAAGCAATAATTGAATAAGGCTGTAATAGCTTTAATGCAAATAGTACCTGCATGTTTAAGCATTTTATAGCTAATACTTGTAGGTCTGCAAGCTTTTCCATTCAGAAGTTGTGACAAAGTTTGAAGAACTTTATCTTCTGTAATAAGAAAGTTAAAAAAGTTGTATCATTAGGTGTTGATATGTGATTGTGGTTGATAATGTATATGCCAGAAGCTGTCAAACAGTACTTAGTCAATTGGTTAATATGCAGTTCAGTCATAGAAGTAAGATTGTCTATGCTGTTTTATGAGTTTGGAGTCTGTAATAAGTTGGTCAAGAAGTTTGATGTTGAAGAAATGAATAGGAGCTTTGTATCAATTAAGAATACTGTTAATAGCTTGTTTAAGGTATATTGAAAGTGTTTCACATCTCTTTTTAGTTGCTTGTTAGATTTGTTGATGAAACAGTAATGTGTTTTCTATATAACAAGCATGTTAAAGTTGTTTTCAGATACAATATCTTGTGCATATTGAATTCATGCGTAAGTTTGAGAATTGTTATCTGGATCAAAAGTTTGAAGATCACAGTAGGATCTATTATTAATAGCTTAATCCTAGAGTTTATCATATTCATGTTGAAGTTGTTGTAATTATTTTTAATAATTTTTATTAAACACTCAAGCTCTTTAAGTGATGTATAGATTAAGGTAGAGTTAGAAGTATATTAATGATTGTAGCTGCATTTATGAGTTTTTTTGTTGGAGATAGAATGTATTGTAGTATTAATTATTGAATATTCAATCTTGTGCCAAGTAGTTTCAATGCTTTCATTGATATCATTATTGAGTAGTGTATTGTAAAGACTAAGATTGTAAGAGAGAAGGTCAGAAAATTCTGTCTATTTTTCAGTTGACATAGTTTTGTAATTGAAGATTCTGTAACTAATGTCAGTATAATGATGTAGAGGCTTGCTATATGCATTAGTAAAAGTCCAGATAAATATAAGAATAGAGTGGTTACTAAGTGTTAAGATATTGCTATCGTCAAGTTTGTATGAAAGAAAGAATTGAATATTGAATGAATCAGTCCAGATATAATCAATGCAACTGTAGATAGTATTATTTGATCATTTAAAGTGCTTGTTATCAATATGTGCATTAAGGTCAAACATGTTGAAATGATGTAAATAATTAATAAGTTTAAATTTAGATGAAAAGCTACAAATATTATCATGTGTATTAAAGTCTTCAAGTATTATTGATGAAGATTGTGTTAAAGAGCTTGTTGGATTCATATAATAACAGTATTTTGTGTATTGTTGCATTTTTGCATATCAGTAAAAAAAAGTAGACAGCTATAATTCAAAGTTTGATTTTACTTTTGAAAAATAAATCTATAGCAATTGCTCTATCAGGGTGTGTTTGGCAGTTGTGTATATATAGTTGTAAGTGTTTTTGAATCATAATAGCAGCACATTCTGCTGAACTTTCTGAATTGGCTCAGAAGTAGGTGAATAAGTTGTTATTGTAAAATTGAAAATTAGTACTGTTAGCAATTTTAATTTCAGTAATACA
>CAJVQA010006770.1:0-14527 GCA_910591915.1 Cetraspora pellucida | reverse complement strand
TATATAAACTAAATATAATATAAAATATAGATGTTCCAAAATGCATAAATGTTATATATATTATATGTATGATATTTTGCGCAGTTATCATTCAACCAATCAGATTACAGCTTTTTTATTAATTTGGTTATTGGATTCGATCTTGTGATTCTGTAATCAGAAATGGATGATCTATACCTCATTAGAACCATCTCAGTGAGCTGATTCGAATGGCGGTGGTTTCATCAAATTCTGTTTAGTGATTCAAGAGTTATGATCATTTTTGTAGGTTAACAATATATTTGATTTTAACTAAATATTCAGATAATGCCAAATAGTTTGAATTGGTAAGATAAAGTGATTAGATAATGGTTTAGTTTCTGATGAAAGATAAACATGAGCTTTACTATGATCATTTTTAATAGAGATTGCTAATGTATAGCCACAAGCATTATCAAATAAATAGCCAAAGCTATAGATATATTATAAGAAAGTAATAATAGTTTGTGAATGAGTAAGCAATGATAGATAGTTGTAGAATAGAAATTTGTTGTAGTAGATATTAAGTTAGATGTTGTCATAATGTTGTTTAGCTATGTCAGTTTCATCATAACCTTCTAAAATGACTTCTACTAGTTGAAAGTAAGAGTAGTTTATGTCATTTTTCTTTATAATTAAATTTGTATTTGGTATATTGTTGTTTGTTAAAGAAAATTTAAAAGGAATAGGTATGGATGGATAATAAGTATAGCCTGATAGTTGTGAGAAGAAATATTCATATAAAGGTTTAGATTTGTGTAGTAAATGTATATAGCATTCACTATAATCAATTTTAATTGATATAATAAGTATGTAGTTGAAATTGTTTAATTGTGTATAGTTGTAATAATGAATATATTTTAAAAAGAAGCTAAGTGCTTGGGAATATAGAAGTAGAGATAGGTTCATCCCTGCTAACCACAAATTATAGCATAAGTCTGGGTCATATAGTATATTGTAAGATGAGTCTTGTAGTTCTTTCTTGATATAAGAAGATAAAATGAAATTCAAAAAAGTAGAAAGTTCTTCTGTAGATTTGCTTATTGTATACTTGGCTTGCACAGCTGTACAGGATACTATAGCCTGTCCTGTACATTGAATCTGGCTATCATTAATCTGGTCCTCTGTGTAAATGGACTTAACCCCTGTCTACTTATATTATTCTCTTCTAAGAATGGTCTACTAGCTGTAGAGAACATCATTATCTTAGAAGCAGTGACTGCATTTATGTGTTCTACAGAAGAATTTATTGAAAAGAATTATGTAAAAGTGTTGTAATATAATTAGGTTGTAAGTTTTGTTTATTGTTTTGGTTTGTGTTATTGGTATTTGAGTTAGACATTAAGATGTTATCATCTAGAACTGCAGATGAATTAATATTGTTATTTGGTATTGAAGTTTTGGATTTGTCGAAAGTATTTAAATTAGAGAAAATAGATTTGGTTTGAGTGAATTAAATTTTTGATATTAAATTTAGAATGTAGAATTTGTTGAGCTTCTAGATAGAACCTTTTATTATAAGATTCTTTAATTAAAGAAATAGGAAGATTGTTATTTTTGAAAATATAAAAATATGTAAGTACTCTAGCTAAGTACTTAGTACTAATAGGTTTACTAGTAATTTTATTAATAATTTAGTGTAGATGGTGGTTGTTGATTTGATTATTTGTGACAGCAACACTAAGATAAGCTTTAAAAAAGCTATAAAAATAGTAGCTTTCACATGTTTGATTAGTTTCAGTTTTGTTAAGTTCAATAAATTCTTTTTCAGTTTTAGTAACAAATTAATAAAGAAAGGTAATAGGTATAGGTTTGTTAAAAGTAGTAGTATTGGGTTGGTCTTTGTTAAATATAAAGAAATCAAGAATAGAATGTGTTTATTTTGGTTTAGATTGAGTGTTGATTGGAGCTAGAAAGTGATCATATGAGTTAGTAAAAAAAAGAGAAGATAAGTTTTTAATATTGTATTCTGTATCATTAAATAATGTTGTATAGTTTTTGACTATACAAATATGAATATAATATAAAGTGACCTTAAAGCATAGTCTTGAATGCTCTTATAAGGAGTTTATAGAAATAATTTAATTTTAAATTTAAAATGAAAGAAGTGCTTTGCATTCATTAGAAAGTTTGAAAGCAATTTGGTATTTAATATAGTTAAATGTTTTTTCTTAATTAATGTTATAGAATTAATGTTTATAAATATTGAAGAATTTTTTAAACCAAATTTTAAATTCAGATAAATAGTTTTTAAAAAAGAGATTTAAAAAGTTTAAAGAAATTATTTTTTAGGAATATTAAGAGATATATTAATATTGAATTTATATCATTTTGAATTTTAAAAAGTGGTTGCTTAATATTATCTTTACTAATAAAGTAGTTAAGTCTGAAATAGATAGGGTAGAGTTTAAGATCTTTATAGAATTTTTCAGCATGGATGGTTTTGTATTTGTTATAAAGAATAAGATGTAGACAGGTTAAGTTAAGTGCTACTTGTTTTTAGTTTGTAGTAGTATATGGAAAAATAGAATTATAGAAAGCAAAAATTCTTGGATAGTTTAGTTGAGTGAATAAAGTTGTAGTGAATTCTTGTAAAAGTGAAGTAAAGATATAATGAATTAATTCGAATGGAATTGAAATTAATTTATCAACTGAAGGATTTGCTTCATAGATAAGATCAGTTAGGAATTTAAGTCTTTTGCCAGCTAGAGTTTTAACCAAATATTTGTAATTAAGTTTGGATTCAGAAGTATTTTCTGAAGCTGCTTGAGTGATTTTTCCTAAATAGATGTTAATAAGATATAGTTTAATAAAATTAAATAGTTATTATACAATAGAATTATTTAGTTTAATGTTATTTTTCATAGACTCAGTTATAGGATATTCTTTAAACCAATCGAGGTCATTAGTAGTATCTTATTGGTTTATTTTTGGTTTTAGTTTTTGTTGTGAATTGAGTTTTTTGTTTTTCTTTAATAAGAAGAATTTAAGAAGTTAGATTTTTTCAGTAGATTTCATTTATTGAATTTTGATAAGAGCAAGAATTAGTTTTTGTTTAAGAATTAAAGAAAGAATAATTTGTTTTTTGGAAATAGAAGAAGAAGTTTGAGTATTTAAACTAATTAGTTTAAATTTAATTGAAGCTATAACTATTTGCTATTAAAATATAAGAGGAGAGATTTGAACCAAAGGTTTAAGTTTAATATCTAATAGATGAGGAACATAAAGTCTGTAGATTAGATTTTGTTTGAAGATCATACAAATTGTGTAGTCAGAGCATAACTACATTGTTCTGTTGTTATACAAGAAATATTTTTAGATCTATATAAGAGACATGTGTGATAGTATTGAGAATGTGCAACAATTACAAAGGTGTAGAATCTATTTGGAAGTTAAAAAATAGTATATAAAGTTTGAAAGAAGATGAATCAGATTGTTGTTTTTTAGGAGAAGTGATTGAGATAATTCATCAGCTATTTTTTTGAAATAACCAATAGAGATAGTAGAAGCAGTTTGAATCTAGGTTGCCCAAAAGAGGTAGAATAAAGGATTTTGTAGAACTAAGAGGTAAAGCTAGTATGATATATTTTACAAAGACATGTGACAATAATAGATTATTTAGAAACTTTGAAGTAATAATGTTTTTTTGTTGTATCACAAATAATTGGATTAACATCTGCTGGAAGTATATGTAAAGATTGAGGTTTTTCTTTTATCATTTCTATACTATGCTGATCTTTATATCTGCCATAGTAGTAGTCAATGTCATAGAAGTTGGGATCTTTAGAGATTAAAATAGAAATAGTTTAGAGTTTAAAGAATAAAATCAAAGATAATAAATGAAATCTTGGATATAAGTGAATCTGAAAAATATAGAATGTGACAAATAAGAAAGTGTGACAAATAAGAGGTGTGACAAATAATGGATATAACAAATAAGGAGAGTGACAAATAAGAGAATATGACAAATAAATGGCACAGAGTATGCAGGCTAAATAGTTATAATGATCGATATTAAACAAATTTTTGTATTAGTTAATTGAACCAAAAATAAAAAAAAATAAAATTTATATAAATTAATAAATGATATGATTTTTGGTAGTGATTTGCAGATGCTAGGCATCCTAGAATACAAGACCTTTTTTAAAAAAAAAATTTTTTTGTAAACAAAAAAAACAGAAGTTTTGTAAAAAAGTTTTAAAGATTTTTTATATAAAACCTTTAATATTAGTCCAATATTGATGTATAATATATCAAAATGAAGCTCTAAGTGAGTTCTATCTTTTTGTTTAAGATAACAACCAATGTTAACTTAATAGATTATTAAAAATTTTTAAAAAAGTATTTTGCAGTTTAATAAATATATCTCATTGTACAGAGGTTCAGAAGATATAAATCTAGGCTGCCTATATATAAAATTTAGTTGTAAACAATTTTACTTAAAAGGTCAGAAAAGGTTTACTTAATAATTATTTAGTTATTGCCAATTTATTATTAGAGAATTTTGGTACAAGTGATCATCAGAAAGAGTTAATTAAATATTTGCTTTTATCCTTATACTTACTATACTATTAATATATCTAAAAAACTTACAAAATCTAAACTTTAATTACTCTTATATCACAATAACAGAATTATTATTAAAAAATGTAAAAATACTTTTCTTCATTTAATTATTACTTTATTACTTACTGGACTTCTGATTTAGATTTAAATTACTCAAAATTGTATTCTCTACCTTCTGCTGAATACAAATAATATACAAAATGTTATCTTAATTTTTACAGAATTAATTAAACTTGTACTGTCAAAGTTTTAGCTATTATTTCAATACAATTTCTTGACAAAACTAATTCCAAACATCAATTTAACCTTAATGCAAATTACTTAAACTTATTTGTTTCATTACTGTCAAGCATCCAACTTGTATTCTTCTTTTATCTACTATTCCTATTTCTAATTCAATTACTTTTAAAATCTTTATTCCAAATGAAGCTACTACAAACTTATATTTATTTCTCATTTTAATAATTTTAACTAATAATTATACTTTTATACTAATGATGTAGTAATCAACATTAGTACTAACTAATGCACAATTGGTATTAGTTGAATCCAAGTAGATAATAATAATCAAACTATTAATTCTTTTTCTGTCTAAAATACAATTCTGACTTTCATAATACAAAGTTAAACTCTTCTTAATTATTATTACAATTTCAACAACTTCATACAATTTAGTAATTAATATTTTTACTGATTTTTAATTAGTAATTTCAAATTTAATAATCTTCAACCTAATCTAATTTATTCTAATAAGCTATTCAAATTTAACTTATGACCTATTTGATATACTCTTTTAAATATTATTAAATTATACAAACTACAAATTATTTATTACAAAATGCAGACTCACTCAGATAATAATCTTAATGAACAAGCAGACTTTCTCACTAAATAACATTCATTATTATTACTTCTTTCATTTAATTATACAAATCTTTATAATTTTTATCATATTCTTCAATAAGAGCAATATTATGTAAAACTTTTTATAAGATAGTTCATTAAGCAAATATGTAAAGCCTATATATTAGCTATATGAACATTACAAAAACATAATAATAAATAGTCATACTTCAATCAAGATATTAACTAGAGATCTACTTAGCTTTATTTTAATCACAATTAAAAACTTTTATATAATATTATTAATTTTAGATTCAACTAACTAAAATCTTTTAAAATTAAAATTCTTCTTAATGAGTTACTAATATACTAATTATTTTATACTATTTATCCAAACCAATGCTCAGATACTAACTGTTTTTATTGTAACCTAGCTAACTCCTATTTTTATTAGTATATTTGTGCTAATATATTTTTGCTCAACCAAATTATTCAAACCTCTATTAACCAAATTGTCTTTAGCAAATTATCTAATCTTGATACTTACCAAAAAAATAATTTAACTTATAAAATTCTTTACTAATCAGCTTTCAATTCTCTATATATCTTATCTAATACATTTTATTCTAACCTTTCTTTAAAAGATTTATTTCTAAATTACTTATATCAACAGTTCAAAACTCTGACATATCATATAAATCTGCTTTTCAAGTTATTATTAATATTATTCTTAATATTAATGAACATCATATGAACAATTATGGAAAATATATTGTATTTACTTTTTTAACTAAAAAAACAACAAAATAGACCTTAATCTTAACCAATTAACAAACTTTTAACATCATCTAGCTCAGCAACTAGGCATATATATTTTTATAAAAACTATAATTATTTATACCTCTGTAGACTTTCAGATTAATTATATGCTCACTCTAATACATGCTCTCTTATCAGCTAAACAATTTGCAAAATTAATATTTAGTTTATTTTATAGATTAAATATAGCATATTATCAAATTATATACTAAATATTTAAATCTAAGTGAGTTTTGACCACTCTAGTAGGTTTAGGTTACAAATAAATTAGTCTAAGTTTTTATTCTTATATATAATTTTTAATTTATTTGTTTTGTACAAATAGTAATAGCTATATAGTTAGCAGTTTAATGATTAGCCCTAACTGCAAATATTGACTTTAGTCATAGCATATATGTTTTGCATCATTTTGCAATTTAGGTTAATTCTAAATTGATCTAAGTCATTTTTAAATTTTGAAATAACATACATTATTTTTTAATTAGTGAAACCAAATTTATACAACTAATAATAAAATATTAATTAATTGTATTATAAGTATTTCTTTATTTAGCTATAAAAAGTTATATGTAATTTTATATATAAATTAAAAAATATAGAATTTAAGTATATATTAATAAAAAAAAAGTTCTAATAAAAAAGATTTGCATAACTAAAAATTAAACAAATCTAAAAAGAATCTCATCGATTTTTACATTTATCATATAAAATATATCCAGATAATCATATACACAAGAAGTTATCTTTTTAGCAAGAACAAGTAGTAGAAGTGCAGTTAGTTTTTGATAATGACAATTTGAATATTTTTTTTGAAGTATTTTTTTTAGTTGATTATCTTTAAATGCATAATATAATTAATTTATTAAATATTATTATATATATATTGCATAATAAATTATTATTTACTTAATAAAAACACATTATTATTATTATTTTAACTTAAGGATAGTTTATTAGTTTGTTCAAAACTTGCTTGCCTCAATAAAATAGTTTTATTTAAAAAAACTATATTAAGAGAGAAATAATCAAAAATTTTAAGTAGTTTAAGTTCACTTGCTAGATACTAATGTTCAAGTATCTCATATTGGCAAGCAACTTGATATAAGTCAATATTAAGTTTTTTTAAGATACTTTGCAAAATAAGGATCTTTGACTTATTTTATTTTTGTCAAAATCTGATATATAAATTTTTATAAAACTACTAGACTCAAATGTTTGATTATTTTAATCTTATATGTTTCTTTCATTCTACTTTATATAAGCTCTCAGTTTCTTTTTATATTTAAAATTGCTGATTGTTAAACTGTTTCATGCTTATCAAACAAAGAACAGATCAAATTTGACTACAAAAAAAAATTTAATTGTTAATAATTTATTTATTTATCTTATTTATTTATTTATTTATTTTTTATTTTTTTTTGTTTATTTATTTTTGTTAATATAATAATTTAACTAACCTTAGTTTCTTCAGATTAAGCTTATTACTTCTTTTTTTTTTTGCAAAGTGTAATATTAATTTTTACTTGAATCATTATCAGAATTAATAATTTCAATAATTTCAGAAACTAATATGTTCTTAGAACACTCTTAAATTTCAAAAACATTATCAGAATTTTTAATTTCAGTAATTTTCTGTACTGGTATGTTTTTAGAATTTTCTTCAATTTTAGAACAATATAATAATAATAAATTATTATAAATTTCTTGTACATAATTATTATTAATATCTGTACAATATCATCATCACTATATATTTCATTTGTATTATAAATATCTTGTATTTCTTTTTTTTTTGATATTAAGGTGAGGCCTTGCTTATATCTTTATTGGTAGTTTTTAAAGTTAGTAACTTTATAGAGTTACTATATACAAAAATAATTTTATATAAATGCTATAGCTGAGGCCAACACTTGCAGTTAAGGCTAACTATTAAACTGCTTACTATATATAACTAGTTTAAATACAAAAAAAAGAAAACTACATTCAAGAGTAAAGCTTAAACATTTTTATCTGTAACCTAAACCTACTAGAGTGGTCATGACCCACCTAGATTTGAATAGTTAAAATATGGTTAAATGAAAAATTATATTTGATCCAAAGAATAGTTTATATATTGATTTTTCTAATAGCATAATCTAGATATGGGCATGTATTGGAGTTTGAGTGTACTTGGTCAGATAGTCTATATATATATAAGTATGTATATGTTTGGTAGTTGTATTTAATTTGTCTATTATAATTTGTTTGAGTTAGGTATTTGGAGAAGAGAGATTTAAAACCTTGTTGTGTTTTTCAATTTGCAAAATTTATGCAATATGGTTTCCAGAGTAGTTCATAGCATAGCTTATTGATTTTAAATAGTATTTTAATAATTGTTTGTGATGCTAATTTGTAAGGGATGTTAAGGTTTTGATTTGTTTGAATTAGAGATTTGAATATAAGTCCTTTAAGAATGATATCAAGATAAAATGAGTTATTGTTAAATGGTATCTGGAGAAAAGTTTCATGATTTTGAATTTTTTGAATAGGTTCTTTTTGCTAAAGTTTGGAGAAGTCCAGGTTGCTTTGACTAATATGTTTAAAGATAGTATCTTGAATAATACTAGTAAGTAGTGTTGGGTTAGAACATGTCTACTAATGTGTTGAGGAGTCAGATAAGTTGTAATAAAAGCAGTTTGTATTATAGAAAGTATGTGAATATATTTTATAATATAGGGAGTGTGTGTGTAATTCATTTAATAGAATTTTGATTTTAAAGGATTTGAACTGATTAAGTTTAAAGTTGGTTATATTATATGTTAGTTTTTGGTTATAGTTAAAGTATAGCCAAGTGGATCTCTAATCTATTTTGGAAATAAGTTGGTTCTATTCTTGGTTTCATTTTTAAGATAACCACATTGCCAGAATATAGGCTTTGCAAATATTTTTGATAAATATTCTTGTAGGGTATTCTATAAAGTGTTGGTTCCAGTATAGCATGTGATATTGGTTGTAATTATTAGTATAATTGAAGTATAAATTAGAAGAAAGATTATGTTGCTTAGCAAGAGAGTTAGCAAAATTGTTCAAATAGTTGTTAGTATAAGCTTGAACTTTATAAAAGTTAATTTGGAGATTGTATAATTTAATGATATTCAATAAAGTATACCATATAGGCCATGTATTGAATTTAAAAAGTTTGTTAGAATTGAAAATTGTATTATAGATGTTGATATATTTAGTAATGATAGATTGGAAATCTGTAAAAATGTTAATTATTACATTTTGAAGTATGATAGAAATAGCTAAGAGAATAGCCATCAGTTCTGCTTTGTAGAATAATGGTCAGAAGTTGATTTTGGCAAGAATTTGTAAATAATTTGATTATTATTATTGACCTGAACCTAGCCAATGCCTATTGTACATTGGTCAGTTCCAATATTGATTACTGAACTATTAGTATAAAAGTTAAGTTATTGTTAAGAGCTATTGAGAATTGAATATTGTTCAAGTATGTTTGCTATTTCACTAGTTTTGGATATTTCAAAGATATAAGAATTGGAAATTGGAATTGTTGGTATTGGAGAAATTGATAATAGATGTTTAATAGCTATTGAATGAATAAGGTCAATATAATTGGCATTGAAGTTTAATAAGTTAGAATTGACTCTTTCTAAAAATTAGGAAAAGATAATTGCTGATATATTGATTATATATAAATTCTGAATTCATTAGAGTCTAAATAACAGCTTAAACAAAATAAGCTTTGGGTTAGTAAAAGAGGATAGTAACCAGAGTGATTTATGTCAATATTTGTTTGCCAGTATGTGATAGATATTTGATTAATGTTTTTTAAATGTCTGCAGATTTTGCCAATAATAATCTCATTGTTAGTGTATGTAACTAATCAGAGTTTAGATTTTTTAGAATATATTGTGAGCTGTATACAAATAGATTATATCCTGGTTGTTGGTAGTGTGGAAGAAGAATTCTGAACTATTATGGGCCATTACAGTTTTTTCCAGAAAAGTGAACTATAATAGTTTTTGACCTTTAGATAGGTATAACAGTTATGATGAAAGATGTTTCTATTTTAATAAAGTAGTGTTGTCAGCTGTACAGAGCTGTTCAAGATATAGGATGTTAAGGTTTCTAATTTGTTTTTTGAAGCTAATGTATTGAAGGTGTTGAGATAAAATTGATTCTATCAATTGGAGATTATATAATATAGTGTTTAGTTATAAAATATTGGAATTAGCTGTTATGAATACGTTTAGATGTTTCAGTAATTGAATAATTTTGAAATTTAGTATGTGTTTATTTGGACCATTAATAATAGGGTTGGGGTATTGAAGTATATTAATAGTTGACCATAGGTTGTTTTGAAGTTGTTGTAGTCTTATCCATATTGAAGTTTCTAGTAAGTTAGAATTGTTGAGTCATAATAAAAAGTTAGTAATATGATGTTGAAGTTGAATGTTTCATATATTATAAACATCATATAAATATGGGTTAAGCATAATACTATTGGGATTGAGTGTGCTAGGTGGGATTTGCATTTGGCTATTGTTAAGTATTTGGCAAGAATATTGTTGCATATGAAGTAAGGCATAATAATATTGTATAATCTATATTCAAGTATAGGTATAATAACTGTGTTAATTATGTAGATAATTTGTTTATCTGTAATTTTCTTTATATTAGCAATGTTTGTGAGTTGAAGAGTTTCTTCTCAGATAATTTTAATTTGTTTAGTATATTTGTTGTTAAGTATAAACTAACAATCTAAAAACTTAAATAGTTGGCTAATGGGTATGGATTTTAAGATATAATTAAAAAATTGAATATTAGATGTAGATAAATTAGAAATAAAGACAAATTTGGTAGCATTAATCTGAATGTTGGCTATTAGATAAAAAGATGAAGCAGTTTGAATAATTTGTTCTAATTTTTGTTTTGTTTTTGCTATCCAAAGTGTATTATCCATGTAAGCTAATACTGATATAGATGCTTGGAGGCTTTGAGATCTAGATGGTTGAAGGTAAGTTTTCCAAAATGTAGATAATGAGTAATTATTATATTGTAATGCAATTTTATGAATAAGTGGGTCATAATAAATGTGCCAGAATAGTGGAGTTATTGTTTCTCCCTGGTCTATTCTATTTTTAACTGTATATGGATTGGTTAGACCAAGGTTGGTGCTTACTCTATTTTGATGATCTGTTAATAAATTAGTAAGTATGTTAACTAGCTTAGAAAGCATATTAATGCAAATTAGTGTCTTTTCGAACAGATTCAGATTAACTGAGTCATATGCTTTACTCATATCTTAAGATATAAGCCAAAGCTGTTTAGAGTTGCAAGATGCATCTTCGATAATATTATTTAAGATATGTATAGATATAGCTGTGCTATTGCCTGGCAGAGCAATATAATTATAAGGTAAACGAATCTTATATTTAGTGAATACTTGATTTAGACAGTTTGTGAGAAGTTTTGTATATAGGTTTTTGACATGTTTGAGAAAGCTAATAGGTCTGATGTTAATTAAGTTGCAGTTGAAAATAGGTTTTTTAGAAATTAGGAAAATTCTATCCTCTTTTTATTGCTTGAAGATTTGGTTTAGAGTAATACATCTATTTAGAAGGACTGTAATTGCTTAAAGAAAGAGTATGTCTGTATGTTTTAACATTTCATAACTAATACCAGAAGGGCTACAGGCCTTGTTATTTGGAAGATAAAATAATGTTTCAGTCACTTCAGTAATAGTAAATTCTTTAGTAATGTCATTATACCACTTAGTATTAATGTGCATTTTGTGGTTATATTCTTCTTTCCAATTGGATTCAAAGATTTGTTGATTAGTCTGTCTGAAAGATATCTATTGGTCAAAGTATTGTTGGATATGTTATTTAATGTTTTGAGAATCAGTAATTACATCATTGTTTTTTCTGATGTTATCAAATTTTACTGAGTTTTTGTAACAGTTAAGTATGCTATTAATCATTGACTTTGGGTTGGATTGGAGTTTGGAGCATCTTTTGGAAATATTATCATTAATCTGTTGTCTTATTTCTTTAATATTTTCTATATTGTAAGCATAATAGATAGATTTCTATTCAGTTTTAGCAAGTGCTAGCCAGTTTGGCAATAAGTTGTAAATAGTTGGTAAAAGTGAGACATTGAGCTAATTAGATGTATTTATTTGATTAATAAGATGATTATATTGGTATGGTATAAAAGTAGAGTTTTTTAGTGAGTATTTGACTTATTTAATAATATTGCCTAATTTTTTGAGATGTTGATATAAAGATGATACCTTTGTAGAGAAGATATTTTGAAAGTTTCTGATAGTAAATATTTTATTTGAAATATGTTGTATAGCAGCAGAGATGATACTGTTTTGAATTATGTACTAGGAAGATTCTAATGATACTGAGGTTTGTATACAGAATAGAGTTTTATTATTATTAAGGCTTAAGGTTACTTGATCTGCAAATTGTTGCTATTTCTTTTTGTTCATGTTTTTCTATAAGAATGTTCTTCTATAGGTTTTGGTAAGATGTCTGAGTTTACCTATATATGTATAATAAAAAAGCTAGCAGAAGTTTAAAATTTTATAATCACTTTGAGTACTAGTATCAGGATCATCTGTGGTAAAAGAGTTAAGATATCAAAGAAGAGGTTGATTAGCCCAAATGTAATCTATACTAGTCTGATATCTGTTGCTTTGCTAAGTAGATGTTGAATTATTAGTGTATATAACTAAATTATACATGTTGTTGTATTGAAGGAAATGAAGTAACTTATATTTAGTTAATAAGGAGTGAGTAATGTTATTAGAGTCATTAAAGTCTTCCAGAACAATAGGTTGGATATTTGATGCATAGGCTTGTTGAAGCCATTGTATTACAGTATTTTGTACTGACAGTTTTAATTGAGTATTATCATATAATAAGTAAACTAAAATAATTCTAAATTTGAAGTCATGTTTAAAAAGAATGTCTACTGCAATAGTGTATCCAGGAGTAATAAATATTTTATGAATATAAGTTTTTATGGACTTGTGGATCATGATAGCTGTACCTACTTTAGGGCCTTTAGTACATAACCATAAGTATATAAAGTGTTTGGATTTTTGTAGTTTAGTAATTGGGTTGTTGGCTGCAATTTTGGTTTCTGTTATACTAATAATGCTAATGTTGTTAAAGAGACAGTAGTCTTTCCATACTTGTAATTTCAGATTTTCATTAAATCCTCAGACATTGTGTATACTGATTAATAAGTGAAGTTGATTGTTGCTGATCTATATTTTTGAAAAGTTGCAGTTTGAGAAGTAATAGCTGTTATAGTTTGATGTTGTTTGATTTAGGGATATTAAAATAAGTAAATGTTCATAGGATTTATATTGAATAGGATTTATAGCTGTATAATTAGAAATAATAGAATCTGTAACTTTAGTATAAACATGTGTTTCTGTATTATTAAAATTAACTAATACTTTGATTGGGTTGAAAAAAAGATTTTGGCATAAGTGTTTAATGAAATCTTTAAGTGTTATAGATTGTAGTAATAGAGGTAGATAATATTGTTTTAAAAATTTGTTATAATAAGTGTTTGTCTCTAAAGGAGTTAAAGTATTGGTATCAGAGATATTATATATAGTGTCTTCTACAAATTTGCTTATACTAGGCTTTACTGCCTGCCTATTGTCATCATTCTTCTTTAAAGATGGCCCAAATATAGAGAATATCATAGTTTTAGAGGTGGCAGCTGCATTAATATGTTCTGTAGAAGACATTACTGAAAAGGAGGATTTACACTTGCCTCTTGTGAGGTAAGATTAGTGTTTTTTGTTGCTTTTGTTGTTTTCTTTAGAAGTATAGGTGTATTCTCATCTACTTCTTGAGATGTAGATGGCTTAGAGTTTTGTATAAAAAGAGAATCTTCGTATTGTTCTGGAATTGAAATTTTAATATATTTTATTAAAAAATCTTCAGCTACAGGGTAGTAGAATTGGTTGTAATTAATAAATATTTGTTTAAGTGATATTTTGAATTTTATTTCTAATTTGAAGTATTATTAATCTGTAGTTTTTTCTTTAACCACAGTAATAACAGAAGCTGCTCAACTATAGTATGATGATTATAACTTGACAGATTTTATACAAAAGTCTATACAAGACTTAACAAAATACAGAGTGATTTGGGATTTTAAGGCAAAGGTAACAATAGATAGTATATGAAGATACTAAATATTGCATTCAGTTTATTAACTATAAAATGTATGAAGACACTTTCTA